>WEIT01026604.1:57807-86784 GCA_013389985.1 Dryoscopus gambensis
GTCGTAGCCCAAGACTGCCCGGGGCAGGGAGCGTCGCCACGCGCGGGGTCCGCCCCACACCCGGCACCACGCGGGGGGGAGGCAGGATGTCCTCGGTGATGGCTGATCCCAGCGGCCGGCCTCTCCCGTGCCGCGGCGGGCAGGGAGCGGGAGCAGTCGCCGCCCCGGACAGTTGCCGCAGCAACGGATTGGGGTAGCCGCGTTTGTGAGAATTCGTTTCTCACACTTTACAAAACTCCATCCTAACAAATCATAAGAATACTAGAAGTGTCCCTGAAATGCAAATTCAGAATCCCCTAGGGTCGAGTAGCACCCTCTCTCAGTCAGCTGGGGGAAGCTGTCCATTTGTCCATGCCAGGTTGATGTGTGACAGGACACATGGTCACCCAGTTTGTGCACAGGTTGGTTTCTCTATTCTGCCTGTGACTCCAAGAGCAGTTGCCACTGGGTGGAAACTTAACTGCCTGCCTGAGTTTTCTCAAATTTAAGGAAATTGGTTCTTAATCATGCACTTAATTCTGCTCATCTTCCTCATTATTCTAGCAGGGCAAAATGATCATGTTTTAATTTATGAAGCTGTGCATAACGTTTGTCAGTGTCTTACTACTTTTTACTCTCAGAAATATGACACCACACTCTTGTTTGTTGGGAATATTTTGAAACCATATTACATATCAGAAATAATCCTAAAGTCTCTGTGCTTCCTGATGACATAAATGATCTCTCTTGGATTTTTTTGTATAATGATGATGAGACATGTTTCTCAAAACATCTGAACACCATAATGTTAGATCTCTGGTTTATATGCTTTCGAAAGATTTAACGTGACACTGAAAACACAAGCATTTTAAAAGTGATGGAAGCAATGTCAATATATGTACTAGCACATAATTTTTATTTTTTTCCCTCTAAATTACAGAAAAACTCCAGCATTATTAAGAAATTGTTTAACTCCTTAAAATGTTTTAAAATTATAGATTGATGGTTGAAAAGTCCAAATATTTTGACAAAAAATTTTCACACAAAAGTCTGAGAAATCATAGACCTGAAATACAAAACAAAGAGCATATTCCTGGCTTTCTTTTTTTCTAGTAATATTCAAGCTGATAGATCATCCAAAGATTTTACTCCATTTAGGAGGGCCAGAAAGCCGTATTTTTACTCAGAAGATCATAAGTGAATTTTGGCATTTAAGCTTCCCTTTGGATATTTTGATCCTGATCCATGTATATTCCTAAATATCTCAGCCGCTTCATCCAGAAACCTGTGTTCATCCAAAAGGATATCTGATACCCTGTTGCTGACCCACCATTGTTCTAGAAGAATTGCTGTCCTTCAGATTATCTGAATGTATTCAAATTGAGCAACTTAAAATTTATTGCAATATGGATGCTTTCAGGCAATTTCTGATTAGACAAAAGAATTAATGTGCTTTTATCCTTTTTGTTTGTTTCTTTTCACTGAAGAAGTCTGACTGGAGGTTTTTGAACAGGTTGCCATTCTTGCTCTGTGTAGGTGTTTGTTCCTAGAGATCTTTTTAATGCTGCTGTCTCCCTCCAAACTAGCTTTCTTTCTTTACATTGATATCCTGTCTTTTGTCTTTGTGCTGATGGCAGCAAAACATGTCTATCGAGTAAAATCCTTTCCTTTACCATTTAATTATCTTTGAATTTGTGTCGTGATCATCAATTGTTCCACTGACTGCCTCCTCTAAGACTGACTGAGAAAATGAAATGTCCCATTTGACAGCCTATTTTCCAAAAATAACAACATGAAAAAGCATGAAAGGCTTGTCCTAAACTGTGTTAAGAAATCCTGCTCAGCCTGCAGTTTAATAGAAATTCTGTCATGGGACATCTGGGAGCTCAGTTACATGATATTTTTAAAACAGCAAGAGGCCAGTATTTTTTTCCGGTAAGTTTTGATGAAATAACAGGTAAAATATTGGCTCTTTTTGAAATATTTGAGAGGTTCACAGTAGAGGTCAGTGCTAGGATTTCATTCAAGGGAAAACTCAATATTATTGAGTGTTATGCCTTGTTTCTTCAGGACTTAGAACTGCTCCATGCTGTGGATTGCTCATGGTCACTTTATTTCTTTCCGGCACTTGTCCATCTGCAAAATATTCACTTTGGCTCATGAAACAAATTCTGAACCTAGATCACTAATCTGGTCTTCTCCTGAATCACCTAAGTCGGGAGATTGTTTGCTGTCATGGCCTCAGCAAGTCCCAGTGTCCGAGCTGTGTGGGTGCCGGCAGGCATCGTGTGTCTGTGGAGACCCAGCTCCTGGGAATAGCCCAGGGCACAGAGCCCACAGCCCTCCCAGCATTGCCAGGAGCCGAGTGTATCAGGCTTCAGAGAAGGGTTTCTGCCATCAGCATGCCGCAGGATTGCTGGTAAAACATACCCAGTGTCTGACTAATTTGTGAAACCTACTATAACTATCAGGTGACCAATCCAATGCCAAAAGAAAAACAACATTAAAAATTGGGAGAAAATTCTTAAAATAGAAAATATGAGCCCATGTCTGCATATAGCTTGACAGATGGCATCTCTTTAAACATGGTTTGTCCATATGGCAAGCAAGTAGATTGAATCTGAATGCTGTATAGGATCCCAATGGAGCAAAACCCGAATTTTTTTTACTCAAAGAGTGTATGCTATATATCTCACTTATGCTTCAGATGACAACATAAGCAGTTTTATGCCATCAGCTTCTGGTAGTAGCTGCAAATAATCTGAGAGAGAGGGAAGAGATGAAGAAACATCAACTTATCAGTGCATTAGGAAACTCTCTGAGTGAAAGTTTGAATAAATAGACATGAAGAACAGGAAAAAAGAGACATCCAAACCCCAGTAAAGAAGTTCTCATAACCAGTTTAATAATTTAACAGCTGACTAAGAGAAAATGCAATTACTGAAACTGCTTGACCACCCAGTCATTAGCACTGACAGACAACAGAGTCCTGGCATACCAAAAAGCCCATGTCAGTTCAGACAGGCTGCTGAGGATATGCAATTTCTTTAATATGGTGGGTATCTGCCCAGGTAGAGAAGATTTCTGAATCAGAATAAGCACATCCCTTGCCTATTTATCTCTCACAGGAGCTTAAGCATTCAGCTCATGCACTGGTTACTGCTGGTGAGCTGCAAACTCTTCTCAGCAGAGGTACTCCAGGCATAAAGGAAAGGTTGTAGCCGAGAATGTATTACCTGCTGTGGCACAGGAATTACACTGCTTACACAGGAGGAAGCCTACCTGGCAGCCTTATGGTGCAGGAGAACTGGGAAGAAGCCAATTTTATCTATGGAGAAAACTTTAAAGGTAGTTACACCCTTCATTTCAAACCAGAAAATTCCCATTCCCTCTGACAGGAAGCATATGATGTTTGAAAACAAAGAAGGTGAATGTATCAATATGAAATATGTATTTTCAATGAAAGTTTAATTTCTGACAAGTTCAGTCAATCTCGCTTACTTGTTGACGTACAAAGTGCTGAAAAATATTTCTCTTTTTTAATAAAAAAATATAGAAAGAGCCCAGTTTAAATATTTCTTAGCTGAATAAATGTGTACCTGCCCATTTGGTGAAATGGCAAATTAAATATAAATAATATATATATTAAACATTCCACAGTTATCCACATTTTCAGTTCAGTTTAAGAGACATTTATTGTCCTCTTTTATGGCCAATATCATCTTTGGAACCTGGAAAAGAGAAAAAGTTGCGTATGACATTAAGGAAACTCTCAGAGAGAAAATATACCTGAACTCACCTGTGAAAAAAACTAGGACAGGCTGATGTCAAACTGTTGTGTTGTTACTGCTGCATTTCATTACTGAATGTACCAGTTAGACTAGACTATCAAAGAAATTGAGAACAGAACTTTATTTTCAGGCTTAAATTTATACTTTCAAGTGAAACATGGTATCTGAGCCCATTTCTGATTATTTGGAACCACCTTGTGCCTGCAGTAAAACTTGAAGACACAGATAGCAGTACCTGCATACTGTCTTGAAGACTTTGGAGGCATCTTGGGGGCAACAGGATGTCTATGCAAATTATGGTGGAAAACACCATAAATGCCTGTCTTCAAAACATTATTAAATTATTTCTGAGTCTCATACAAGACTAGAATGTAGGCAGTGAATGAGAGTTCAGTCATTTACCATCCAGCTACCAAATCCCCTAAAGTCTGATGAATTTCAGGTTGCACCTATCCCAATTTTTATAATTCTCCACAAGTAAGTGAGGTTTTTTTGAGGCATAATTTTATGTTCTCTAGAAAGATGCACCCCAGAGCAATTAAGAGGCTAGTGAAAGAGTTTGCCAAGCCACTTTCAATCAATTTCCACCAGTCCTGATTAACTGGATAAGTCCCAGTTGACTGGAAATTGGCAACTGTGATGCTCATCGACAAGAAGGATCAGAAGTACAGCCTGAGGAACGACAGGCCTGTCAGCCCGACCTTGATACCAGGGAAGGTCATGGAGCTGGTCATCCTGAATGTCATCATGTGGCATATGCAGGACAACCAGAAGATCAGGTCCAGCCAACATGGGTTTATAAAAGGCCGGTCCTGCTTGACCAACCTGATCTCCTTCTATGACAAAGTGACCTACTTTGAGATGAGGGAAAGGCTGTGGATGTTGTCTAACTAGACTTCATGAAGGCCTGACACTGTCTACCACAACATTTTCCTGGAGAAACTGGATGCCCATGGCTTGGACAGGTGTACTCTTTGCTGGGCAAAAAACTGGCTGAATGGCCAGGCCCAGAGAGTGGTGATGAATGGAACTAAATCCTGTTGAAGGTCAGTCACCAGTCTTGGGTTCCCCAAGGCTCAATACTGGGGCCATTCCTGTTTAATATCTTTGTTGACTGCCTGGATGAGGAGATTGAGTGCACCCTCAGTCAGTTTACAGTGCAGACACTATGCAGGAGTGTTGTTTTAATGGAGGGTGGGAACGCTCTGTGGAGGGATCTGGACAGGCTGGATTGATGGGCTGAGGCCAATTGTATGAGGGTCAACAAGGCCAAGAGCCACATCCTGCACTTGGGTTGCAGCAACCCCATGCAGCACTGCAGGCTGGGGGCAGAGTGGCTGGAAAGATGCCCGAGGGAAAAAGGACCTGGGGGTGCTTTTATTCAGATGGCTGCATATGAGCTTGCAGTGTGCCCAGGTGGCCAAGAAAGCCAATGGCATCCTGGCCTGTATCAAGAGTAGTGTGGCCAGCAGGACCAGGGCAGTGACCATCCCCATCTGCTTGTCACTGGTGAGGCCACAACTCAAACCCCATGTTCAAGTTTGGGCCCCTCGTTTCAAAAAGGACATTGAGGTGCTGGAGCATGTCCAAAGAAGAGCAATGAAGCTGCTGAAGGGTCTGGATCACTTACCTTATTTGGAGTGGCTGAGGGAGCTGGGGCTGTTCAGCCTGGAGATGAGGAGGCTTGGGAGAACCTCTGCGCTCTACAACTAGTGGAAAGGAGGTTGTAATGAAGTGGGGGACAATCTATTTTTCCACGTCTCAAATGAAAGCATAAGAGGAAATGGCCTTAAATTGCACCAGTGAAGGTTCAGATTAGATATTAGGAAACATTTTTTCACTGAAAGAATAGTTAAGTGTTGCAATATGTTGCCCAGGGAGGTGGTGGAGTTGGAAGGTTCTGGAAGTGTTCCAGAAGTGTCTGGATGTGGCTCTAGGGAGTATTTAGGGTAGGTTTAGGGATGATTATGGTGGTGCTGGGCTGATGTCTGGACTAGATGATCTTGAAGGTCTCTTCCAATCTTGATGATTCTGTGATTCTGTGAAGAATGGGTGCTATTGCTAACTTTAACTACCATAATTATTAAAACTAGTCATCAGCATACTGTTAAGTTTTTCCAAAATCTTTCCTATTGACTAGACACAGAAAGTATCATTGACATTTTGGACTATAAATGATGCTCAGAAAACCATCCATCTTTTCAGCACAAAGAAGATTGAAGATTGGTAATTCTATCCTTCCCTTCTGTATTATCTATAGAAAGAGAATGTAAACTTGGGAATGTATATCAGGCTGGTGAGTCATGCTGATTAACAGATGTTTTGCCAGGCTCATTTGCTTAACCTTGATGCTTGTCACATGTCATGCTACAAATTCCACTGTGCATTACAAAGGATTTGACATCATATAAGTAATTATTCCAAAATGATCCTGATAGATTAAAAAAAAATAAGGCAATTTAGTCCTAAACCCAACATTGTCTAATGAGAATATTTCTGGGTCTGCAAATCCTTAGTCATGTTTTATTTATAGCCTGCCTATGATTCATGATTAGAGTTTCTTTCAGATTTTGAAACAAAAATTGTTCTTCCATGCACGAGTGTTTTTAGATAACCACAGCTGCTCCTCACTAGCTGCTGTTTCAATAGCAGAAAGCCTAACCCTAGTATTCTTATGCATCTTTACTCCTATCTGTTCAAATTCAGACATATTTCAGCACACACAATCAATCCCATTGTGAGGAATTCAGGCAGCAGCCATCACAGCCAGCATTTGGCTTGTCAGCAAATCCCTTTTTCATTCCAAAGAGGAACAGATGATGGAATGAAACTTTGCTGTTGGCTAGAAAGCTCTGAAAAGATTGTGCTGTCCCAGCTCTGCCCTGGCTGAGCCAAAATGCCTCTGAAGATGTTTAAGGCAATTGTCAGAAACTCTGCTGGGTAGGCAGCAAAGAAAGTCAGGACACTACTTAGCCCTTCTGCTGCTTTAGTATTGAGGGCTGCAATTTAAATTTTTCTGTGTATTGCTTGCTGAGTGATAAAAGGATGAATGGTCTAAAGTGATATGTCATTGAGAAAATTATTTTTGGAGGTTTTGTGGTTGCAGTTAACATTTCTGTTCTATTGATTTGAAAGCCTTCTCTGCAAATGGACAAGTTTACAGGTTGTTTAAGAAGCAGAGCTTGAGCTAAATATTTCTGGTAATCATGTCCCAAAAATAAATTTTGATCATCTCTGCACACACATTTCTCCCTATATATACCTCATAAGGTTTGTTTCCACTGAGATAAAACCCTGTTGAACCTTCTGGGCTGCAGGGGTCCTGTTTACTGACAGATGCTTTTGCACTTTCAGATACCATACCAGGTTATTATTATGCCCACATGTGCTCTTTCAGGATCTAATCAGGCTTGAATTGACAGAGACTCTGAGTTAATGACCAGCTCACCTACTCTGGCACTTCTTACTGTGTACCTCTACAGACAGTGCTGGAGAAGTGAGACTACAGCTTCACACATGTGACTGGCATAGCCACATCAAATGGAACTGGTTTGTTGTCTCCCCTTTGTTATCTCAGTGTTAGAGATGGGTACAAATAAAACTTTGTAGTAGGGATGCCAGTAGGGATGCAGATGTGATTGATTGACAGTGCAGTTCTTACTGTACTTGTGGTGGTTTGTGAGTTGAAAACAACTGAAGCATCGTGACTGTAATCAGCACATCTGGGAAACACAGAGGATGAGTTTGTAATCTTGGCCTAAGGTTGTAACATGAATGCTCTTGTCACTTACACTCCTGGCAGTTTACTGCTGTCTGGCAGCTGGGAGAAGGCAGAAAAAGCTGCAGGGGGTAGTTAAGTGGATGACTTTTGACTCTCTGTAAATAGAAAAGGAAAAATTGAGGTGTTTGGGCAGTCCTGTAACTTGAGTATTTGCAAGTCTGCTGTTTCATTTCTGTGGGTAGCCAGAAGATTTGTCTCTTTCAAGACTTATGTTCCCCTTTCAAGAGTATTGTGATTATATGGACCTACAGTGCAAAACGTCTCATACTGCATAAGTACTTAGTTTAGTGCCTATGGAAATAATATATACACTCATAAAAGTAGAGCAGCTTCACACAAATTCTGTTTTTTTCATTTAGAACTACTTGCTCATTCTTATTCACTAAATAGATATTTGAACAAAAAAACAACGGTCATCAAAACTAGGAGATTTCTTTCCATGAGAAAAGTTATCACAAATGAGTACTGAGATCACTTTTCTGCTGTTGGTAATCCTATGTTCAATATGTTTCGGAAGCAGTAACATGCATTTTCTATTTTGTTTTTTACATTCTCAGTGCAAAACGCATGCATGATTTCTATACTTCTTTCAATTTGATTTTAGCATAAACTTGTTTTGTATAAATTTATTTCCTGTGCCAAATTGTATGGAGATTACCTCTTAAATATGCTAAATAGAGAGGTCAGAGCACTCTCTATTTGTTAAACAAATTAGTGTTAGAGGTTCTGTGCAATTCCAACACAACACGAGAAAGGCAGTGAGGGAGAGAAGCAGTCAGAAAAACCCAATGAAAAGTACTTTGTATGTCTGTATGAAAAAATCATAGGGTTGCTAATAAAAAACTCAGCTTTGCCAAAAAATTCCATGTAAAGGCATTAACTTAGTTTAAGCTAAACTATGGACTCCTCTCTGACTGCCTCACTCACTGCAGAAAATACATTGAGTATTGCTTTAAAATGTGACCTTGGAAAGCTGAACCTGGTAATTGGTGATAATGGGGGAACAACTGAAGATCTTTGAGCTCTGATTGGTGTGGGTAAAGATCCATGTGTATTTGGATACCTAGCTGAAATTGATCCTATTTATGCTTTGCTCTTCCTATTTCACAAGACAGTCTTTGGGCTATCCTGCTTCTTTGAACAGACAACCAAGGCTCTTAACATATAGACCATCTCCCTCCCTCTCTCCCTCAGTTCCCATTCATGTCCAGCCATGTTTAGCTCCTTCATTCTGGATACGTGCACCATTTGCATGACTGCTACTGCGTGACTGAGCATATATCCAGGGCTTCATGAAAAGCTCTGATCAGCATTCGGTTCACAATGATACATGAGGGTTTACAGCCAGGGTAACAGGGTAGTCTTGCCTACAAATTTATGACTTTTAAAGAAAGCCAGGTTGGGTAACTTTTGTGCTCATTGTATAAGGAAGCCTTACAGTGATCTTAAACTTAGATGAAAAAGAGGAATGATGAAATAGGGATCAGTCTTATATGAAGAAATGGACTGTTTGAAAGAGTGGAAAAGTTGAAGGATCTAGAGGCAAAGAATTGCTGATTGATCACCCATCATGACAGAAAAACAGCAAAGAGACAAAAAATAGAAAAAATAAGTAACAGTCCCTGTAGAGGGAATAGCAAATTCAAAAGAGGAAGAAAGACGAAAGGAAAAAGGTATAAGGCTTCTGATTTCTCTTTTGATGGTGGTAGTTCTTTTATTCCAGGAATCAATAAAATAAGTCTACTTATCTAGCATCTGTGGAGATTTAAAACTTTACTGCCTGGGGGCTGCTTTTTACCATCTTCTGTTGGAGGTTACTCAGCCCAGCTGCCCCAGCAGAGCAGGGACAACAGCAATGGGCTCCCCTCAACCCTTTGGCCATCTGGCAGTCTGGGTTTGATGGCCAAGAGTAATAAGCTTGAGTTACCTACACGACTTCTCACTAAAGCAGGTGGGATCCATTCACACAGTGAGTACAGCAAAAATGGTTCATACCCGCGAAGAATAAAGCAAACAGGGTCCATGCACTGTCACTAAGCCTGCATGTCCAGCACATAAGGTCCATGTACACAGTCCAACAAGATGGCACAGTGGGAGTTCTGGCAGAAGACTGAGAGGTGGCAAACTGTTTTTGCAGCCACAACAACTCAGAGGCTTTTGAGGGAGTCATATGTCTATTAGGTGAGGTGAGGTATTCCAGTCAAATAAATAAGGTGTTTCTTCACTGGGACCAGTTCTTCAGTGTGTTGCCATACTTTGTATCCATTTATTAAGAAAGAATTGAAAAAATACATTGTTTTTTTATCCTCACTTTGTGAAGCGTGGGAGAACCAAAAGAAAATTGCACTGCAGAACAACTAACTCAGTTACAGAAGGATATCCCTTTTTCAGGGTCTTTATATAAAATCTCTGTGAAGCCACAGGGGTGAAGAAGAGGGCCTCAACAATTCAGTTAGATTATTGTGTTAAAAATATTCTCTGAAGTATAATACAATTAAGTCACTAGAGGAAAAAATAAAAGATGCATTAGACCAAGAACATGAATTACATTATGATTGGTACCATAATTCCTGCAAAAAAAAATTATAATCATATATTTCCTTTTTGAAAGCCAGTGGATATCATCTCTGCCTGGAGCTCTGGTCAAACTTGTATTCTACAGAAAATAAATTAAAAATTTCTGAAGTTAAACCTGGGAAAATAAAACTGCTACATGCTGGATATATTTCCTTAATATAACCAGTGTATATGGTTAAAGTTAATTTGAATGCACTGGTTTGGAAGCTCCAGCTATTTTAAAAAGTCCTCAAAGAGACATATGCAATCATTTGAGAACAAAATATAATTTCATCATTTGTTCATAATATTCTAATTTTTTCCTCAAAATTTTGCTAAAAGTGATGGAATGTGAATTGGTATTGAATATTAGGGTCAAAATTTTCAAATTTGAGCACCTAAAATTAGATTTCTAACTCCATATTTAAATAGCTAAATGTAAGTACCCTGATTTTCAGAGCTGCTGAGCAATCCCAGCTGCCACTGAAATCAGTGGGAGCTTTAGGTAAATACCAGATTGCCTATTTAGGCTCATTATCATGTAAAGACTAAATAGGGATTGATACACTTTAGCCAGTGTAATTAAAGAAGGTTGTTGTGGTAGGACAGGGATCTGTAGAAGTGCATAGAAAACTCTCAGTGAGTTGCAGAGGCCAAGCTGCTGCTCATGTGGGCACAAACACTTCCTGAGCCATCTCGCCCATTAACTTAAACCGTAACCGAGGACCTCATGCCACTTTTGAATGGTGTCTGGCAACTAGGCTGCAACTGCTGTCCTAGAGAAATCATTGTACCAATCTCCTTTACTCTCTAAAGACTTTTCCTGATGTATAGGCTTAACCAAACCTTTTCAGCTTCCTTCCATTCCATTCTTTCAAATGGCTATTTCACTTCTCCCTATCCCTATCCCTATCTGATATCTGCCCTCCAGCAGCACCATCCAGCATGGACTCCAGCATGGGTTCCAGCAGCTCTCCCCATCCTGCTGCCTGTAGCCGAGAGGGGCAGCCCTGCAGCAGTGCCTGCCTGTGGCTGCTGCCCACTGCTCCCTCATGTCCAGGCTGGGAAGAGCTGGGGTGTGCCTCTATGCACCTCCTGGGTGTAGCCCGCCCGTGACTCTGGGTAAAGGCAGCAGGGACTCACAACACTTCTTGCATTTCTTGCATTTTTTTCCATGCAAGGTGGAAAGTTTTTCTCTTTGAGACAATAGCACAGCTCCTACACTGCCTCACACCCTGGGTCAAGAGAGGCTTTCTTGCACAGGCGCTGCGCTGGGACCTGCACCCTTGGCCTACGTTTTATGAAGTAGTGCTGTCTGATGTTGGTTCTCCATAATCACCTCAAGCCTCTTTCCTAACAATAAGAGTTGTATAATGTTTATTTTTACTCCACATGGCTTTTCCAGCCTCAAAAGTTTCTCTGAGCCCTCCGCAGAGCCCAGGAGGAGCAGGCGCCCAGCTGCCGGCCTTGCTCTCTCCCTCTCTGCCGAGCCCTGCAGCGACTGGATACTGCTGATTATGAAACAAAACAAAAGAGAAGCAGCTTCCATTGAACAAGCAATTGATGCAAGATCAAAGAAGAAGCAAACAGAACATATCTTGAAAGAGAACAATTCAAAGCATCAAGCAGATGTTTATTTTCCCTACCTTGCGGTACAGATGCAGAGAAAAACGTCAAGTCCCTGAAGTCAACATCCAACCTGACAGGACCCAGGATTCCACATCCAGTGTTTTAATCCCTGTTTTATGTCAGAAGTGCTACCTTCCTCACATGTTTTGGTGTTTTTTGGTTTGGTTTGGTTTGGGATTTTTTGTCTCATTCCACTTTATTTTCACAGCCAGGGGAACTCTGCTTTTTAACTTCCCAGTCTTTCCTAGGAGTAAGATGGATATTCTGGGTGTAAACCCTGATTTCATTAGGCTTGTGGCCTTCAAGAGTTATATTTCTGTTTAGCTTCTGGAAGCTCATTTAGCTGTCATGGTCTCAATTGAGGTTGCAACAGGATCTGGCAAAATTTAATTTATGTTTTAAGTTCCTAATGTTATATTTGATGGCTAATAATTTCAGCAGGCTTTAGTTTGTATTCAAGTCTTCCATGTAAAACATTTTCTTTAAAAAAATTAAAGAAAATACTTATTAGTTAACCTTTTTGGTAAAAATACAGAGAAGGACTGTAAATATTTCATAGGGGAAAAATGTCAAAAAATTTTTTTGGTTTTTTATGTTAAAAAAAAATCAAATTGGCATTCATATAAATGAGAAGTTTAAATGCCTCCGTGCCCGGGAGTAGGTGATACTTGGGAAAAGTGGGAAGAAGAGACTCCTATTTTTGTATGAGTACAACTTTCTGTGCTGAAAGGAAGCAAAATTTGTACTCAAAGTCTGTGGACAAATTGCTGAACTTAAAGCCATTGAATACAAAGAAAAGAGAACAGAATGTTTTCAAAGGCATTTATAATCATCACAGTGTGAATATTGATGGACAAAGATGAGGACATTAGGTTTTCCGAAGTGCCTGAGTGACTTATAAGCCTGAGAATCACTGAATTTGAATGATGATTTGAGACACCTGCCTGGTGTGACGCAACACTGGGCAGTCACCCCTGTGTTCTTCACAGTTGGCCCTAAGGTATTTTGACAGGAATTTACTACAGAGAGTCAACACTGAACAGAATAATGTGGATTTGTGACAATAAAGAAGGGGCAACCTTTAGAAGAATTTAATGAGACACTTAGAGGGAAAAAAGGTCTGGAAGGAAGAAAATGGGGAGTAGATAAAAAGAGGCTATACCAATGGTAAATGTCAAGAAAGCTTTCAATTCTTTGTGTAGGTAAACGTCTTTGAACACGTATTCTTGAAGAGTGGAGTTGATTGTCAGATATTCAGGGTGAATTGCTTTCAACTGTTATTTCTAATCATGGTGATAGAGATTATATTTTGATACAGTAAGTTATGAGCCAGTATCTTGTCTGTCAAGTGTTACTTCTTATAGTTTTCATTGACAATATTCCCATCATTGCTGCTAGATGGTACTACCTTCCTCTCATACTACTCCACCATCTCTTACAAAAATGGGTCTTACTAGAGTTTCTGCCTCTCCCCATCCTTTTGCCCCATCCCCCAATGTTAATTTCCTCTTTTCTGTCACAGCCTGTCTCCAATTCTGAGGTCTGTGG
Organism: Dryoscopus gambensis; assembly: GCA_013389985.1. NCBI lineage: Eukaryota > Metazoa > Chordata > Aves > Passeriformes > Malaconotidae > Dryoscopus > Dryoscopus gambensis. The sequence goes on from WEIT01026604.1 coordinate 71,092, forward strand.
ACTATTATCTGCCTCTCATCTCTTCAGTCCCTGCTATTTCAAACTCTCTTTGCTCCTTTATTTCTGTTCTCATTATCTCAACCTCACCTTCAACTCTGTTGGCTTCTGTCCCACTGCCTGCAAGCATGCTCTTGCATATTCTAGGTCAAAATAAGGCTTCTTTATTCAACTTTCCCAGTTACAATCCTATCTCCTTCCTCACCTTTGTTTTCAGCACTGTAGGGCCCAGATCCAAGGATCTATTTAGGATCCTAACTTGTCCTTGAATGCCTAAAAGTATTCTGAATGCAGTACTGCCTCAGTTTTCTTTTCTTAGTTCTCATGATGACCTTTTACATGTCCCTTGTACCTTGTGACCACTGAATTACTTTTTTGGGAAATGTTAATATGCTTCGGTTCTTTATGGAAGAGACGCTGTAACAATTGAGTAGGTTGTACTTGTGCTCCTACAGCCCCAGCATCGTTCCCCTGATAGTAGCTACTTTCAAGATGGGGCTGAGAGGAAACTTCTTCCTATGTTTGTATTGGACTAGTCATCACAAATTAGTTCACAAAAATAAAAGGAGAAATGAAGAGTAATTCCCATGCTCATTATATTCTCTTTCCATCGACAAGAAATTTTCCCATATTTTAACAAGACATATGGGCTATTCAACCCTTCTATAAATCTGCAGTCAAATAGGCTCCTAAGCTGAACTAAGTAATAGGAAAATGACATACATGACTGCTCCAAAATAAGCACATCCTAACGTTTCTAATAAGTTTAATTCTGTGGAAGCAGTGTTCGGGCTACAGAGGAGATGGGAGCAGCTCAACACAAAGAACAGAGACAGGTGGAAGGAATTCAGCCAGCAAGCATGGAAAGACATTCCTACACAGGGATTTTGGATTGCATGGGTAGAGCTGTTGAACCACTTGAAGGCTGTAACGCAAATTTCAGAGGATCCACAGAGAGGACCTGGGTGTTGCAATGTATTGTATCACAGCATCTTTTAACGTTGTAACCACCTAGAAGTACTCACAATACTACACTTAGAAACCTGGACCTCACATTTATGAGGGTCTATGAACAGGGATTCACAAAATCCAGCTGCCGGAGAAGGCAACTGGGAAGGGCTATGGACGTGTCACAGCATTTGAATGGTTTTCTTGCTTCGTAGTCTTTCAAGTCACAGGCATTTCCAGAAAATGATCCCATTTTATTAATTCCTTTGGAACTAATGGTGCTGAACTGTTTGCTGGAGTAAAAAAGACAAATTCAAGTCCTTAGTTTAAAAAAAAGACAAGAAATTAGTTTTGCTTCCTAAAGCTGGCTGTGAGGAACATGAACACACTTAGCAATACCACATAATTGGTGTTTTCCTTATTACCTCCCTGGCTTGTCAGAAGCTGGCAGAGGTGCTATAAAGATCTGAGTTCTGTGTTTAGACATCTGAGGTCAGCCAGCCAAGGTTCCTTCTCTGGATTCAGCTCACAGGTGTTATTCTCTTAGTTGTGCCTGACAGTATTTTATATTTCTTAACTTCACATATGAATGGTTAATAGCCTGGAACAAATTTTGGAAGGACACCTAAAACAGAGCAAAACTGTAGAATGATGATTGCTCTTGGTACATTTTTACATTCAGCAGGAGCCTGATTTTCTCATTTGGGCTTCAGGAGTTAAAATGTGCCCTGTACTGCCTTCCCATGCCTGCCCATTGCAATGCCTGACACAGAGGATAGCAGCGAATCTGCTGTGTCCTATCTCTAAGCTGACCTCGTTAGTACAAGCTTAGTTTTAGTGTTTTATCTTTGACTTCACAGCTGGTTGGAAATGACTTACTGTGCAAGTGGGGTAATCAGAAACCCTCATTGCTTTAATATCAATCTACATACAGTGGTTGATGATCATATGTTGGAGTCTCTTTACATTTTAGGGGAACAGAAGGCTGTGCTAACTTTCTTCAGTAGAGCATAAAAATATCATCCTCTCATAGAAATGAAACATAGTAGCAGATAACTATTTAAGTGATGTCAATAGCTACATTTTCCTTTTAATAATTTAGTCTACATAATACAGTTTGCTTAGCTAGACCTCTTACTGCGTGTGTATCATCTCAGATCAACCACACAACACTAGAATTTATTAATACAACAGAAGAACATAAAATATAATTAGCTTCTTAAAAAATCCATTATAGCGTCAATAGGTTCAGCTGACTTTGAGCGCGTGAATATATTTGAACTCTGCTATTAAGGCATTTTCATTTACTGAAATCCAGTGATATACAGAGTAGGGATGGAAGACGGGGCATCCGTGATGTGATGTGACCTAAGACACAGTGGTCACAACAGAGGGTATGCTGGGATATTTTATAAGGTGCAAAGAAAACACTGAAGTTTTTGTCCACAAACTTCAGCAAAACTCAATTAAATTTTGTTGAGCTGTGCTCACGTATTCTAGAAAACTGAACCAGCAGCCTTTCAGTGATGCAGCAATAAAAGCTGCCCACCTTGCATGTCATAGAAGTTTAATCTAGGAAGTAAAAAGAAGAGAGGGAAAAAATGAGAAATGGATCTGGGATGTAAAAATGAAAAATCATTCTTTTTTTCCTTTCTTGCCTTCCTTCCCAGAGTGTCACAAGAACCCACAGAAGGTGGTAGTCTGGTGTCACACTTCACCCTGTAGAGGCTGGGACTGCAGCTGCCCTGGAAACATCCCTCTTGCTGCAGGGTGAAGAGTGCTGGACTTGCTGCCAGTGAGAGGTCTTTGCTGTGATTGTGCATTTGTTTGAATTATGGGCTCAGTCCTTCCCTTTGCTTGGCTGCTGGGTAGGGCCCATGTGCAAATACTTGGCATCTCTCTGCCCCTCTCCAGAGCTGTTCAGGAATGCTGAAGAAGCTGGCAGCTTCATAGATGTGCTGGGAATCCCACTGTGGTAAGGACAGCAAGTCAGGGCCCAGCTTGTGAAAAACAGAATCCCCATGCCAAGTGTCTGGCAATACTCAGACTCTCCATTGATCCGAACAAGGGACACTGTTTCCATGTATATTTAGAAAAACAATTTTAATAAACTCGGGAGAGCAAAACAGTGTAAGGAAATGTGTTTGCTTAACCTGGCACACAACTCTCCTGGTTATGTGGATGGACAGGGACTGTTGCCCAGATCAAGCATAATTTTTTCTGCTTCTAAATTCTGACCAATATATAGTACTCAATGTGATTGTGTGCATTTATTACTTGAACATTAACAGTGCAATTATATATACAAATATACAAAATATGTCTTTATATGCATATATCTTTATATCCCTTAGTCATTAATGTACTTAAGTTAGGAAAAAACAGGTGCCTGTTTAAAAAATATTCTTCTATACTTTTTTCCCCTGATGTTGTGTCCTAAAGCCACATTATAAACAACAATAAAAAGCTGAATATAGTATGAAAGCGCTGGACAACTTAGGTCATAGAAAGAAAACAGAATTTTGTCGTTCGATGGCAGTATTAAAGAAAAAAATCAAAGTCTGGGGGTTTTTTGCTTTCTCATGTGATGGAAGATGATAAATGTCAATGAGCTTTCAAAAAACCCACTAGATTCATTGGAGCCAATAATGTGAAAATTCTCTGTGCAACAATAAATTTGGAAAGTTATTTATTCTTAGGATTGAAGTCTTAGGCTGCAGGGGTAGCAGCACTTATGGTTCTCACTTTGTGCATTTTCCCTGAAAATGGAAAATAAATAACTCTGTGACTAAGCCTTTTTGATCTCCATTTAAAATCCTAAAATAAAGGCTTTTGGATGCAAACCAGTTCATCTACAATAGCAAGCTCCCACTAACACTTACTGTACCCTCAACCCTTTTATGTGGCACCCCAAATAAATATGAGGTAACATACCTCTTTTCCTAAGAAGAAATTCCCTTACAGTTGCTGTACTAGTGCCAATGCTTTGAAGTACCTGAATTTTAAGGTGATGAAATATCTGGGGATCTGGGATCTATGCCTGAGAGCTCTATCCATTAAGAAGAACTGGTAAGGCAATATTTTTTATTGCAGCATCTATATTTTAGGCGCTTGGCCCTGCATCAGCACCCATTGCCCCTCAGACCCAGGGTGTAGGTGTACAGCTCCCAAGCTGGGGAGAAGCCCAGGGGAGCCAGAACAGGAGTGCAGATTTGCATTAGCCAGAAAGGAGGAAAAGTGTGAAGAGAATTGGATCTAAGAACAATATATGGGCCTTTATTCTAGCACTTCACTCAAGATTCATAAGACATCATGAAATGAGGTTCCTGGGCCTTTTTCTGGTGCTGCCTCTCTATGAGCTAATAGGTCAGGCATGATAGTGGGATGCAGGAGACTGAACTTCCATTAGATTTTTCTTCTGCTTTAGTATTTATTTTCATGCTTACCACCTTCCAAAAGCATTATATAAACAGCAGCTTTATTACCCCTCTCTCCTTTTGCTTAATTGCTTCATGTGTGGTGCATTACTATACATCACATGCATGGATGCAGAAAACAAGGGGCACAGTTCTTTATGCCTCTGGTTAGGGCACTCATTTGGAAGTGACGAGAGCTGGGCTTCAGTTGCCTACTCCTGCTAATGTTTATGATCTTTATATTTAGTCATTACTAAAGCCTTTAGGGTTAGGGGTTAGGGTTAGGGTTAGGGTTAGGGGTTGGGGTTTGGGTTGGGGTTAGGGTTTGGGTTAGAGTTAGGGTACTAAAGGTATTATTTCAGTGCTTCAGATTCAAGTTCATTTAGCACTGAGTTGCTCCTAGGAATTCTCAGAGTTTTGAGCACTTAAGTATTCCTTTTTCTTTTGGAAAAGATAGATGTCTGGAGTTCCCAAGTACCTTTTTGGTGCGGAGTGAAGTTATAATGTGCAACGTTTTTGCTTTTGGAGATGAGCTTGGACCTGCTGCCTCAAGAACAGAACTTGGATTTCTTGCAGCTTACACTCTAATTAGTGTATATATCTTTTCCAGTGGGGGAAGACCAAATAGATAAATACAGACAAAATAACTTTTAAAGGAGCAGGGACTCTCCTTATGGTACTGTTAATCATTGCATTTTCTGGGTACTGGATCAAAAGAAAATGATCATTTTTTAGAGGAAGTAAAAAAAATGCACAGCTGAGTTCAGTCCTTGGTAAATGCAGTGTCTGATTTGGGACATGCTATTTTTAGTGCTTTGTTATGTTATTTGATATACATAGCTGGTAAAGTACTTGAAAAAGGTGTGGTTTTCACAGAAGTACTCTCAGTCCTGTAGCATCCAAGGTCACAAGCCTCTCACAAATAGGAAAGTGCAGATAAAGAGAAGCTGGCATGTGTCCTGGAATGATCCTGCTAGTCGATCAAAAGAACAGACTAAATTCCTAAGCAGCCTTTTTCCACTGGTCAGAAGTTAGGGGTAAATTGAGAGTTGGGTTGTTTTTTAGGTTTTGTTTTAGGCTTTTTTTGTTTGTTTTTGTTTGCTTGTTTTTGAATAGCTGAGACAGCATTAAATACTGAGGTAGAGATGCTATCCTGTGTATCCAGAGGAGATCTGAGGAGATGTAAGGAGATGGAAAAACGAGAAAGAAGTAGTAGAAAAGCCTTGTATCAAAGTATTCCTATGTTTTCTTTTCCCAACATCCTCAAGTATGCAGACCTGATCCTTCTCCTGGTCATCTCTGGGACCAGGGCAGCAGATGTAACACAAGGATTAGCGCCAAAACCGATTTGTGTACAGAGAGAGGCAGGACCTGCGACATCTGTGTTACTCCCAGCTTGCTGGTATGGAGATTTACTAATTCACTGACTCTTGGCTGTGGCTGCTGGGGAATACAGCAGCTGGAGCACCCTGGAGAGCCTATGAAAGTGGTGGTGTTTGTTCCAGCTGCTGGTGCTGCAGTCTGCCCTGCTCTAAAACATCCAATGCAAGTTGTTAGGAACCTGCAAAATCTCCATGGATAATTTGAACCCATTATTTTTAAATATTCTTACACATTGTCATAAATGAACCTCTGACAAAGCATTTGTGAAGGCATGTTCTACCTGAAATGTAGGACTTAGAGACTGTACAAGAGAGATTCTCCAGTGCCCAGGTCTCAGTGAGGTTTTCGTATGAAGAGTCTGAACACTATCATACGGAGAAACTAGTCACCATTTTAGTGAAGGGTGGTTTAAGAAGACCTTTTGGGCATGTTAAACTCCTTTCAAAGAGAGTGCCTTACACATTGCAAATCACTTGATTTCTCCCCTGGAAAGGCCTTAAGGGTGCTTGTGGAGGCTGTTCTCCATTGGGAATAAATCAAAACCACCCGGAGTTTGAAGAATAATTGTAACTGTGTCAGGCATCAAATTTCATAGCTGTTTTGTGCAACAGCAGACTTCAAGCTCTCCTGCAGTGGTGGGAGGGGTACACAGTACAGTGAAAGCGTTCATTTATGCTGATGCTAATGCTGTATCAATTACTTGCTCCATTTCATTTTAATCACCTTAGTTTGTTTAACCTAGAACGATGTAGAAGGAGTAATGAAGGAATCCAATTACTACAGCTCTACTCAGGAAACAAAAAAGATATAAAAAAGAAATAGAATTCTGAGCATGTGTGGGTTTTTAAAATAATACTGTGATGACCTGCCTAAGATAGAAAAACAGCTAAAAGTGACTCTCACTGTATTCCTGCTAAAAAAAAAGGCTGCTCAGAATGAGTAACACAACCTGGTATGAATTTTGGAGAATAGTTATTTTTATCAGCCATTTAACTGTGTTAATATTCTAATATGAGTATGGAATAGATTGTGAGTAGGTTGCTTGCTTTCTCTGCATCAAAATTGATAATGGTTTAAATTCTTTTCATGCTTCAAGCAAAAAGCACTGAATGAATATATCCAGAAGTGAGTTAAAATGCATTCTACTTCTCACAAAAGACAGAACTTCTGAAAATTGCAATGTGATGCCAACAAAACATGTTGTTCTAAAGAAAGTCTGAGAACTAAAAATGGTGTCAACTTCAAAGCTTAGGAGATAATAGTTAATTAGAGCTGAAATCACGTTGAAAAGAAATTCAGGTCCTAAGTCCTGTGCATCCTGATGCCATGAGCATACACATACATAAAGTGAACTCAAGTGAAATCAATACAGTCAATATTTGTGTTTAGTAGTGAAGGTGTTAACTGTCCATTAGTGCCCAGTCTCACACGGCTGTTTATCAGGCTCAGGACCTAAGGTTCCGTCTAGCTACTGAGCAACTGTGCCAGGCCCAGCACGTGCTGCTCTGGTGTGCAACTGGAGTTTCATTTTGGGTGGGCCTGCAGCCCTCACTGCTCTGAGTCTCTGTGAACAACAGGAAAGATCTGCTTGTTTTTCACTTTGCTGTGAGGGCACGTACTCAGTTTCTGAGCCAGAGACAAATTCAGGTTTGCTATCTGCTTTTCTTGCCGCAGTTCTTTGATACTTTTGGGTTTGGTTCTGCATGTGCTGAAGAGATAAATAACACTTGGTTGCTGACCTGGAGGTGCTCGTATTGTCTACCTGGACTTCTCACTTCACAGTTCCAAGGACATAAGGTATTTGATTAGGGGAATGATGAAGAAGGCCAAGCTGTAACCATATAGTAAAGCAAAACAGAATTAGCTTGTCTTTAGCAACCTGGAGCTTCCTGAAATCAAAAGTTTTTTTCCTACTGTCTGAATGGGTAAGGGGACAAATTTCCCTGATACCAGTGTTGAGGACATCTCTAGACAATGAAGCACAATCCATTAGAGCAGCCCTTTCACCTAAATCAAGAAAGTATTACAAATTTTTTGGCCAGTGGAAAAGATCAGATATTTCTTGATCACCAGCCAAATTGGGCACCAAATGAAATTACTATTTTCTTCTTAACACTGTTGAAACCAAGGCTGGATAAAAGTAATTTCTCCAGCTGTCAAAACCTATTTGCTCTTTGTTTTCAAGATCTGCCTTTTCACAATCCTGGGAGCAGGACCACTAACCCACAGAGGTGAACTAACACTGTAAATATTTCTCCAGTTTGCTTTGCTCTAGCAAAGCAAAGCAAGGGAACTGAGTATCAGCATATTGAGATCAGGTTCATTCTTGTTATCTGTTTCATGTTCTGATTTCAGAGACATCAAGACTGCTTTCATGCACAGTAATGCCCCAGATATTACAACTCACATTTGCTGAGTGGTGGCACAGCTTCCTTGTGCCCTGCACTTGCACACAGTAATCATTGTCCCATTAGCACTCAGGACACATATGCCTGCTAGCCAAGCTGGCAACTGGCCTTGCTTATTAAATTCCCTTCTCAAATTATTTAAGCTTATATGTAGTATCTGAATCAGCATTATCCATGCTTAACTCGCATCTGTCCTCTGTGGAATCAGGCTACATAACTCTCTTGGTGTTGACAGAGGGAGAATAACAATTCACCGTCTGTCTTAATGAAACATTTTCCACAATGTTGTAGCCTGATAGAAAGTGAAATAATATTTTCTTAGGAAAGAAAGTTTTCTTTTTGCAAGGAGACAGCTTTTGTTCTGTCAGAAAGATATGTATCTAAATCTAGGTATGCCCTTTCTCCTGCCAGCAGCAAGCTGGAATGGTGTGCTTCCTGATTCTCCATTAGGGACAAAGATATCATCAGCATTTGGGCCCCTGGCTGCCCTTGCACAAGCTCTAGCAGCAGGTGTTATGCAAGGATTGGGCAAAGGTAATATTCCTTACAGAAAGAAGAAAACCAGCAGCTTGTAGGTGTAAGTGTACAGATGTGCTTTAATACTGTGCATGTTTCCTTAATGGCCTTAATTATAATCTAGATTATTTGTAGTGTTCTCGTTGTTATGTTAATGTTCTCATAGGAGACTAAATGCCACTGAGGTTTGTTCACATTGATTTAAATTATCCTTTTTTAGTACTACGATCCTTTTGCCTAGAGGTAAACTACTAATGACCATATTCATGCAATTTTCCTGAAGGAAGAATTAAGCTATTGGTCTATTTACAGTCTTAGAACATGTTACTCTAAAATGGGTTTCAGTTGGAGTAGAGGATGGGCACTGAAGGATGACATGGTGGTTTTCCCATGGTACGACACTCTCTACCCTGCCCCTCAACATATGCCTGGCTTGCAGGATGTGCAGCCTGTGCAGTGTAACCCCGCTGGGTGCAGGGTCTCTAGGGTTCAAAGGACATCCATCAGCAGCCTTTCAAAGCAACAGTCTCTATGTAATCATGACACTGGTTTGAACCAGTGGGAGAAGATGATCACAAAGATGGCAGAAGAAAAATAAAGTGAGAAAGGAAAGGTAAAAGATAGAGAAACAGTGGTTTCTATGTTCACATTTGCACATTTAACAACTCAGGAATTTGTCTGACTGCTTGGTCTCTGCATTACTTTTTCTTTTCAATTAATTTTAAAGTTCGAACACTTCATTACAAGATTCAGTGCCAGGACAACTTTCCAGTAGCTTGATAATGACTGTTTCCCCAGCTAATGAATCTCTCTGTTGTGCTCAGTATTCCACTGATTCACATATTATCTTAGAGGGAGTCAGGTAGCCTCAGGTTATCGATTAATAAAAGATGCTCTGCTTTACTCTCCTCTGCTGTTGTGTTTTTGATGTAATTATGAAGCATTTCCAGATCAACTTGTTCATGATCATTCCAGATTCAAATTTCAACCTATAATGAAAAAAGAAAAAAGAAACCCAGGAAAAAAGAGGCAGGCCTGATGGACCTTCACATTTACACAAACAGGGACTACCGTGTGAACAGGACTCACTGGGACTCCTCCCAGCCCTCCCACAGCTTCCTGGCATTATTGCTGCCTTTTTCTGCCTCCCCTCCAATTTGCTCCTATTCTTTCTCTGAAGATAATGTGAGTGGGGAGGCACGAATAAGTAAGCGACACTGAGAAAATGGGAAGAAAGGGAAAGAAAATAGTATGTTACAGCAACAGCCACATTATTGTAAACTTGCTGCTTTCTGAGCTCAGCAAGGCCTCCCCCAGCCCTTCCTTCATTTGCCTTGCCTGCACACTTGAGGCAGTCACCCAAAAGCTCTGCCTGCTGCTGCTGGCTCCTGCTGCAAAGGCGTGAAGACAGCTCTGACGGCCAGGGACTGCGTGGTTCATGAACTGGAAGAAAAGAGTTCTGCTTGAACCTGTCTCAGGGTCACAGAGGCCAGGAGAGAAAAATAGTTTACAAATAATCATTTTCATGCAGGTCAGGTGTTGTCAGCTCTCCTGGATGTCTGAGTTACATTTTGCTGTTTTATGATGAAAGTGCTTCGAATGTGTCCCAAAGGTGCGACCTCTATTGAGCCAGACCCTGCTCAACTTTTTTTTTTTAAATAATTGCTCTTGGCCACGTGTTCATGTACTGGCCTGTGTCTCCCCTCACCTTATGATGGAAGTGCATCACACAAAGCACTTGGAAGAAGACAATTTATCACAAACCATCATACACACAAGCCCTGAATTTGTCCTCCTGCCACAGACAACTGTGCAGCAGAAGTTCAGACAAAAACTCTGCAGAACACCCCTTCCTCACATTCCTGCTCCGCATAGGCCACAAAACACTCACAGTAGCCTCAGAAAAACTCAGATTTAAAGTATAAGTTTAAAAGCCACAGCTATGCTGTTTTACATGAAAAAAAATAGAGGGAAGATCATGTGGCAATTGTGGGGTGAAAACAAGAAAGCCTTAGAAACGGGTCATGCCTTTGTCTTCCTTCAGAGAAAAGCAAAAATAGTCCCTGGTAATCTCAATTAAGAGAAAATTGTCTTCCAATCATATATATGACAGTGGTAAACAAGACATACCAGGCAAACACTTCTGAGGCCTTAATACCAAGGAGAAACTGTGCACTTTATTTTCCTAGTGCTTCATGAAGTGGCAAAAATCTACCCAAAAGCAAAATATTGAAAAAGTATAGATCTAGTCTGGTTCCTTCGATCATAATTACAGCAGCTTCATTAAATATTTTATCATCCCAACCTAAAAGAGATACACCTATGTGTGGTAAGGTGCCAGTAACAAAAATGGAGATGTTGCCTCCGTTAATGTTCAAGTAGGACCAAGGTTCCATGTCCTGCAGCTTCTGATTTTCACTAGTCCCATAGCAAAATCTTCAGTTGTATATGACATAATATAATATGTATATTATTCAAATGTGAACAATTTAAGAGAAGCTTCTCTTCATAGGAGTTCAGGACTACAGAGCATGTTATGCAATGGCAAGGGCCTATGTGACCTCAAGGGTGATGTCACATCCAGGAGTGCGAAAAGCACGCACACATGTAAGACAAACTTGTGCAAAACATCTGTATCACTGATTTTTTTTCTGTATAACAACTTGCATGAAAATCAGCATAGGAGGGTGGACAGTTCTCAAGGACGAAGGGTTTTAAACTGATTGGACACTTTTTTGTGACATGTCATGTAGAGAAAAAAAGACCGTTACCCAATTAGAAAAATTTGCTCTAGTGAAAAATCTGTATACCCTTTTTGATGGTTAATCAGGTTGTGTTAAGGCATATGACTCATGCATGCAGCCAATTTTGATAATTAATCAGGAAACTCAAGTGAGCAATGTAAGAAATGAAAGCACCAGATGAGGGCATGCAGCAATGAAGTCTTGGTTTAGTTCTAAGACATAGGCTTTACCTGTGAACTTCAGGGACTGAAAAGCTGTGTATGGTGTAATAGAAGGAAAGCCTCACTTTGTGTCACCAAATACGTCTTGTAGTTCAGGAAAGAGTAAGTAATACATAATTTCATGTAGAAATCATGAGAACTGGTGGGCTGTGGTCCTTTTGGTGTGTGCAACAGGGGCACCAATCTGCATGGATGGGGTCGGCCAGGGGAGCAGTACAAATATGAAGTCCTATGCTTCTCAGTGGGCTTTATGTGGCCATGCTGTAACATTTCCCCGCTGAACACAGGGCCATTATTTTTGTATGGTGCCTGCATGCAGCAAAGCACTTTGCCTGTACTGCTGTTGGCTGTTTATGGCTGTCAGTGAGAAGGATGGGAATGAATGATGGGCTCAGCAATAATCTTAAAATGGAGGATAATGTTGCCAGCAAATCTGTCAGAATAGCACCACAGATAAGCAGCACCTTGATCTCTTAACCCATGCTCTTCCCACCTCAGGGCCTGGAAACACTAAATTCAACTCAGAGAAGATCTACAGGTCCTCGTCTTTTGAAAGCATTATTTTTATTATGCTGTGTTTCATGACTTGTTTTATTTATGAAATGTTCCCCTCCAAGTGCCGTCTCCCCTGTGTTTTTTATTCTTTTCTGGTTCTCTTTATTTCCTTTTTCACTTCATTCCTTTCCTTGCTTTGACCTTTTACTGGTTTTTTACACTCGTCTCAACCCTTCCTCTCAGGCACTGTCCCATTTTCTTGGTTCTTTTGCTTGTCAGTCATAATCTCCTCACTCCTAACTAAGCTGTTGTGCTTCACCACAGCCTTATTACATCTAGTCACTCAGTCCTCAAAACATCCTGCAATTGGAAAAATTTCTTGTACTAGTCTGTAGGAAGTAAAGCAGATCTGCACGTCAGCATTAGGTGGAGGGGGATGTTTATTATCTAAAACAGACACCAAATTATTTTGCTGCATTGGTATGGATGGTACATAGGCTGTGCTTAGTGCAATGAAATTGGGGTAAAGGATGGACCAGCACTGGCCCGTGATTATTTTGTAGATATTAAGCTCTCTCAAACTGTTTTGGACCATTCCAAAGACTTCTTATCTAGCTGGTGCCTGGCACCTCCTAAGGGATGGCAGCCCACAGGCAGATCTGCTGCAGATATCTTGCCTGGGGGAGGATCCTGTGCTTGGGGGGAGAGCTGTAAAGTCCTCCCTACAGGAGTTGATACCCTGCTAGGCAGTGCCATTATAGTCACAGTCCTGTGGGTCTAGTTTGTTTCACTACAAGAAAACAAAGATTATTGATCAACCTTGTCTACTGGAGGGTCATGGCAGGTGGCTTGGATCCAGATGATCTTTGAAGGTCTCTTCCATTCTATGATTCTATGATTCTATGAACATAGGTGTTTCTCAAAACCTAAAGATGCAGAGACCTGTTCAGCAGAGGTTCAGGGTAAAAATCTGTTCCACAAAGACTTTGCATTGGAAAAAAGCTGATCATACTGAGCAATCATCATCTGCGAAAAGGAAAACAAGCACACCCATGAATAGCTACATTTTCTTGATCGTTTGATTTGGAACTGAAACAGTACTAAAAATACTCAGGACACGCTATGAAATGTGCCCAATGCTTATCCTTTTTTGATGCACTATCTTGTACTTACAAACAGATGTTAGTCTGGACCAGGTAAACCACTAGTTCTATATTTTAAAGTACATTTGAGTAGTCTCATAGGCATGCTACATATCACATATTTTAAAGCTGGAAATTGGGAGAAAAAAACTTTGGTGTTTGGGATTTTTTTCTTGTCTTTGATTCTTACAGGACAATGACTAGGAATCCTAGTTCCTAAACTTATTTTTGGAAAGTAAGTGGTTGCCTTTGAATATGAGGAATGAAGAGATTCATCTGAGAAGGTGTTCTCTTTTTTGCTAGGGCAAAATTGTGGAGGCTTGGAGATACTGTTTTGATATCTTGATTCTTCTCACAGGAAACAACATTGCATGCAATATCCTGGTTCTCACACATTAAATAGCTCCTGGTTTCACAGACTCACAGAATGGGTAAGGCTGGAAGGGACAACAGTGGGTTAGGTGGTCCAACCTCCCTGCTCAAGCAGCATCATCCTAGAGCATATTGCACAGGATTGGATCCAGATGGTTCTTGAATATCTTGAATATCTTGAACATCCACGAACTCGCTGGGCAATCTACTCTAGTGTGTGTTCCCTAGCTATGGGCCTTCATGGACAATAGGCCACAATGGCCACAAGGACAAACTCCTGGCTCATGAGCAGCTTGTTGTCCACCAGGAATCACAGGTCCTTCTGCGTTGAGCTGCTTCCCAGCAGGTTGGCCCACTGCCTGTATTGGTTCAGGGGTTATTCTTCCCCAGGGGAAGGACCCTGCCTTTGCCTTTGTTGAATTTCAAACAGTTCTTCTCCGCCCATCTCTCCAACCTCTTGAGATCCTTCTGAAGGGCTGCACAGCCCTCTGGGGTATCGGTCACTCCTCCCAGCTTTGTGGTGTCAATGAACTTGCTGAGGAGGCATCTACTCCTTCATCTAAATAATTAATCAATAAGTTAAACAATGCTTGGCCCAGTATTGTACCTTGGAGAACACCACTAGTGACAGGCCTCCAACTACACCCTGAGCCACTGATTGTGGCCCTCTGGGATCTGCCAGTTCTCAATCCACCTCACTGTCCATTCACCTAGCACTTCTTGAATTTGTTTATGAGGATATTATGATATTGTGTTTCACTGACATGTTTGTTTATCTACATGACTTACATCTACATGGTTGTTTGAAGGTGTATTTTTTATGGTACTGATGGTAACTGATTGATCAACAATGGGGTAGTAGAGACGGTCTGATTGAGAGGTGGTTACCATGTCTGTGGTGGGAATCATTGGGAAAATATTTCAGGTGATGGAGGTGTTTGCTTTGTGATAGATGTTCGCTGAAGGATTATTAGCTCCTGTTATTTGCAATATAGACTTGCGTGTTTGGTTGAGGAAAACTTTGCATGTTAAAGATCAGCTTGGAGATGATGTAAGGAGGATGAAAGCACAGCACAGAAACATGAGCTTACAGAGAACAGAAATAAGTGGCAAAATGGGGTGAACAATCTCCAGAAAAAGGTGGTTGTCCTCTGACTCCTGATATTCAAGAGGTACAAACACCTTCAAAAGGTGTTCCTAGGAAATAGAACTAATAAGTCTCTTGGCTTCTAGGAGTCATTAGATTAATAGAGGTACAGGTTTTATGGCACATAATAGTTTCCCAATCTCAGTTAAACTGTTGATGCTCCATAAATAAATTTTTGTTGTTCTTTTAAAGACAACTACAATGGGTATAAAGGAGAGATACTTAATGACTGACTATTGCTTACAGTTCTATTCACTAAGAGCTCCTCTTTATTGCTTTCTTTAGAATAGAACAATCTGTGCTAAGCTTCTGATATTACACACTGATTAAATGACAAAATGTAAAAAAATATACATTTTTTATAATACATTTAGCTCTTATTTAAGGAAAACTTCATAATAAAATATAAAAAGTAGGAAGGCATTTCATTAATTACTGAACATTTATTTCTCCTATATCTCTATTTGATTTAAGCAAGCAGAGTTAATTTAACCTGATTCAGCTATTCCTCTGAGTTTTAGAAAGTAATGAAAGTTCAAAAAAGGCTAGACATTGCTGTTTTTATGAGGCATCTTATGTAATGTAAGATTCAGTACAGCATATTTATTTTCATATGCTTCAGTGCATTATATTAGGAATTAGTCTAATGTTCTGCCTTTAAATTTTTGTCTTCCTAATTAATTAAAAATCATGAAATATATTGAAAAGATTTAAAGATGCTCCTCTCAGATGCAGCTATAAGAATATTTTCTCGCAGTATACAGATTAGAATGGATTTCAGTAACTTTTAAAATATTGATTTTTTGTGCTTTCAAATTAATTTTACCTGTAGATGTAACAAGTTTAATAAATTTGTGTTCAAAACCACCAGGTGTAATGAAATATACAAAAGCTGATGCAAGTA
>WEIT01026604.1:91502-112764 GCA_013389985.1 Dryoscopus gambensis
GGACTGTTCCACCAGTTCTAACTTGACATGAATGTTGAGAAGCAAAGAACAAAAAGCAAAGGTACAGTGAGAGGAAACAGTCACAGAACACTTAAAAAGTATTAAAAAAAAGAGTAGGCCATGTGGCAGTGGGTTCACAGATAGGTGAAATACATACAAAGTGTGAAGAATTGAGAGAGGTTTCCTTCAAACTGAAGGGTTTGCATAGAATAAACAGGAGTCTTCTCTCTCCCCCAAAGTGAGATATTCAGAAGAAACTGAGAAATTGCTATCTAGGATGATGATGAACCAAATAATATCTCCCCACACATCTCAGATAAGCACCTGAGATAACTCAAAAAGCTGAATGAAATTATTCAACATATTATTACAGATGTACAAAAATGGTAACTTTTTCCTACAGTACTGCTGGAAAGCAGACAACCCAATTCTCTTGAAGTTTGTACTTCATAAAACAGTGCTTACATATTTCTCTAACCACAGTCCAGCAGCAGGGATGGGTTAACAGCCTGAGATAACATGGACAAAGAGTGCATTGCCTTCTAAACTACTGAAGACATTTGAAAAGTTCTCTCCATGTTTGTATCTCTCTTCTAATTCATTCTGAACGCAGACAGATCCATTATTTTTTTCGTGCAAAAAATATCATCTGTCTCGCCAGAAGAAAGTCAGATTTTTCAATGATGAATCTCCTCAGCCTGTCTTCTCTTATGCACCAGATACTCTTGTATTTGTCCCTGGAACACCTTTCCCATTCTGAATGTGCCAGAAAGATATATACATTGCTGATGGTTTGGTTAGAGGAAGATGGATTTCACTCTCATGCCACAGAAGTGTTGTGAGATCCCATAATGTAAAAATTACCTGCTTTTACACCTCTAATGTCAGGCTCAGATATTCATGTGCATCTGAACTTTCATCCAGTGAGGTGCACCCCATGGCTAAAAGAGCCACCTCCATTATCTCCAGAGTTGGCAACAGCCCAGGAGAGAAGATGGTGGTACCTGTGAGAGCCCAGGTCTGCAGCCAGCCTGATGTCCCAGGCTGTGGGAGAGTTCAAGAACCTGAATAAAGAGGCACACAAGACTCAGCCCCAGGTGAGAAGCAGAGAGAATTTCTTCACCCTCCTCAGGTGGTATATGCAATAGCACAGCTATGGGCCAAAGGCATCCCTTCCCTTTGATCAGGCTGTCCCTCCATCTGAAGGAGAACTCATGTCAGACACCAAGGTCAGCAAGATGGAGCACTTACTACCCGTGCGGGTTTGTATTCATGTGGGGTAGGTCTGCCATCACAGGTTTTATGCCACAGAAGGTAGACATAGTCAGGGAACAGCTGTTCCACATTGGGATATACACCTTCATCCCTTGTCGGGCACAGCTGCTGTTTTCCCTTTCCTCATGGAAGACAATTGAAAGCGTGTGCAGCTCTGTAACACAAAAGTCAGGACTGCCATTTTTGTGCTGACAGGATGAGCACCTTCCCGCAGAATGGACACCACCTTTGCTCTGCTTGTCTAGTATCAATGCTCTACAGTCAGAAGATAGCAAATTCCCACCTGCAGAGGGTAGGCATTGCAACAAACAGGGAAGCAAAACAGAAGGGCAGGGAATTCAGGAAGGGACATGGCTACAATGGTAAGAATATCCCATAGAATACCAAAGCTGGGCTTTTTGAAATAAGCTACTGAAAATTTCTGGAAGGAGAGGGAAAATATAATAACTCTTTCATTTATTCTTTACTTGCATAAATATGAGGAAACATGTTCTTATCATTTGAAATTATGAGAGCATTATAAATTACAATATAAGTAATTCATTTAAGTCAATATGTTTCTTTTACAGGTATGTGCAGATACATAGGAAGGTATTTTGAACAGCGCTAAAAATAAGTAAGGAAGAAGGAGCAAGAAAGTGAAATGAATGTAATTCTACCACTGACATGGTCAATATTTTATTATGGCTTCATAAATCTAACTGCCCCAAACTGTCCTTGGTAAAAAAGTGAAACAAATTACTGTCGTCAAGTTCCCTGTAGGTGTTAATGTGTGACATTACTGTGGTCTCCCCTCTCTGCACAGTATTGAATCATTCAACTGGAAATGCAACATTATTTTCTTACTTTGCAGCTGACATGGATTATTGTTTGCCCAGTCAAAATCTGGCAAAGTAAAGGGGCTAGAGGAACATCATGTCTCAGTGCTGTTTCTGAAACAAAATTTTGTAGCCACCATTAAGAAACACCAGACTGAACCTGCTATATTAGAAAACCTCAGCCTTAACTTACTGATGTAAAGATTTTGTTTGCTTTTCCAATTTCATTATAGAAGCATGCCTAATTTTATATTTTTTACTCAATTTTCTCTCTTCCTATGCTAGGAATTTATGCCCTTAAAACAGTTGAGAGCGGCGACTTGGAAAGTGCTTGGCTTATTTTTGACACTGTCCTTCTGGATGGTAGTTCATTTTTCAGAGAGAGATATTAGTTTGTAAAACCATTTAAGTATGTGACCAATTTATTGTGATTAAAGATGAGTGAACATTTGGGGACTCGTTTTTTACAGGAGCAGAAAGTACCTGATGGAACATGATGACAAGTCCTAGCTGGAACAAACACCAAACTCTGGAGGAGATTGCCGTTTAAAAAAAGCATATTATAGATTTGCTCAAGTGCATTCATAAAAACACAAAGGTAGTTCTTGGGCTTACAGCAAAATTCAGAGTTTACTGCCTGGCTGCAGCTCTGGAATGTCAGGGAGACAAACTACTCTCTTTTGCAAAAGTAGTGAGATCTTTTGTCAAGGCCATGTGACGTGTAGTGACAGATCCATTTAGAAGGTGCATCAGTCTTAAGTAGCCTCATGAGAAATTAACCAAATCCTGAAAGAAAAAAAATTTCATAATTAAAAAAAAATATCCATGAATGACACTAATCTAAATAGTCTCTTTCACTTGTTTCCTTAACTCAGTGGTCATATTATGTTCAAGACAAATGCCTGTACTCGTGGATTTTCATCACCTAAATGCTATAGATGGGCTAGTTACCACCTTCTACTGATAGTCACCCCAAAGAGGAAAAAATCGAATCTTTGGATAGTGATCCAGATGTCCAGTCCTAGTCCTGGTGTCACTTTCACTGGTTACTCCAGTGAAGGTTAAGCCTAATGGTGAAGGGAGTTGCAGAACAGCCTACTGCTGTATCAGCAGCTATAACGATAAGAGAAGATAAGCAGCAGAGGAAAATCCCCAGGTCTATTAATCAAATTTATTGAACGTTCTGAAGATATTTTTCTCTAATGACACAGCAACATTGAGATCAGCCTGACCTTTTAATTAAAAGGGGTATCAGTTGTGAATTCTTCCTTGCTGAATACAATTTAGCCAAAATTCTTTCTATAGAGAGTAAATTTAACTTGCTAAATACCACAGTAACTAAGACCTTATGGGTATGACTGCCATATTACGACAAAAGCCAGCCTAACTCATACGGATGTTATCTTGTCATTCTATACAACAGCTTTCTAAAGAGAATGAAGGACTTTCATTTAGCTGCAAAGAAAAAAATGTTCCAGCTTGATAGGGACTGAGTAGAAAAGTGTCTTTAATTCATTACGCTGGGCTGAATATTAAAGCTATTTTTCACTGCATTCTTAAAAAATAATCTGTTTGTTCTCAGATGATTGCACATTCTCCTTCCATTTTTAGCAGTTATTCACCAAAGTCCTGCAACAATGAAGGGAGGCTGAGGATTGTGCTGCATTATACTATTTGCACTGTAGATTTTACATACACACATGGACACGTGTGCCTTTATAAAAAATGTTCCATGGACCCCATGTACCTGGCAGAAGGAAAGCTCTTACTTCCAGTTCTGGGCTGAGAGTGCTCGCTCACCCCTGACAGGCCATCTATCGAAGCAGAAGATCCCTGAGCTCACAGTAAGACAGAAGAGATGATGACGCTTGCTATTTTTTCAATTTAAATGTACAATGATTGGAGGTTACCTGCAGCACTCCAGTGACTGAATCAAGACTGGGTAAAAGGAAAACACAAATAAAAATTCTTAAATACTAAGTAGTTTCAAAACACTTTTGTAATCAAGTACTTATTCTGCATGGATTCTGTAAAACATAGCATGCTCATGCCTTTGTCACTATGCATTCCTATTTATATATTCTCTCTTGGATTCCAAACCCACCACTTTGCAGTAACTATAATGAGGAATGATGATCCACTGGTGAAAATAGCCTTGATTCAGTCTGCACTGCAATAGGTAAGAACATGTCAAGGGCAAGGCATCAGTATGCTGTTCACTAAGATCTTTGGAGTCAGTTTCTGCAATGTACTTGGTGATTTTGGGCATATTATTGAATCTCAGTTGTCCTCTCACCAAACATCTAAGAATAGCTTTTGCTATAAAAAAATAGGATTTTGCCATTCAGTATTCTTAGCTTGCTCCAATATGGAAAATTACCAAAAAAAAAAAAAAAAAAAAAAAAAAAAAAAAAAAAAAAAAAAAAAAGGAGGGGGAAAAAGCCAATTGCTATTGCTTGCAATGTACACTAAGAGGGACTGCCCAGACTGACCTGGAAATCAACGTCCCAGCTTTCTTTGGGGGAGTTGAGTGCAGCCATCTCTTGAGCTGGGATGGTGTGCCAGCCCCCTGATTGCAGAGGCTGAGCTCCCCGGAGCTTAGGTCACAGAAAACTACAGACATTTGTGCCATCACTCCCAGAGACCTGCGCTCTGTTTTAATGCTCTGCAACAGAGCTCACTGGGGACTTTCCTGTAGGCATGCCATCACACAGCCTGAAAATTCCCCAGACCCACAGAAAATTTTCAAAGCCAGACTGCAAGTGTGTGGCCGACACTGGAAATCAGAACTTGATCTCAGAGCTTTGAATTCGTAGGGCTTTTTGCAGCAAATTTAACTTTACATGAACCGAGCGCTCTGCTCTCCAATTTTGATATGTTCTTTTGAAGATATCTGATAGTGCAGGGGAATGTAAATCATTCATGGGGAACTAAAAATATTGATGATATGTTGAGATGTTTCCCCCTTGGTCTTAGATGTTTATCAGCTATAAAGTTCTCTTGACTTCTCCTGAGGATTTTAAATTTAAAATAAGCAAGTGAAATCCAGTCAAAATTTCCTTAAGGACATACCTTCTTTTCCCAAATGAAAAGGTAACATCCAAAGCATGAATAATCTGTTTTACTAAATTAATATGCAGCAATGAGCTCTAGGTTTGGGCTTTGACTTCAGCTTAATTATCTGGTAGCATTTCAGAGATCATTTATTCCACCAGAATCTCTTCTCCAGACATTATATAACGGCATTTCAAGGACTGTGCTCTGCTTTCAGGTTAATACCAGTGTATCTGAGAGCAATTTTCTTCACTGGGTTGACTCCTGATTTACCTCAATATAACACCAAAAATAGAATGTAGACTCTATGTACATGAGACTTATGTCTGTTCTTTCTCATATTTTGGTGATATAACACCTAAGGGTACACCAAGTAGATATCTGGGGAATAGCTGGAGAGCTGTGCTGCCTGGGAAATATATATATATTTTATAAATTGCAAGTGCCTTTTTCTGCTGTATAACTTACTGGCAAAGATGTTTATTTCATTCTAAGCTACTCTTGTCCCAGAAACTGTTCATAAAATAATTTCATTTCTCAATGACAATGCATACACCAACTTTATACCACAGGGTGGCTCACTTGGTCAGAAAAGAAAATTCATGCCCACTCTGGCTTTGCAAGGCATCTCCTCTGCTTTTACATCTGACCCAACAGTCTGTGGAAGAGGAGTGGCAGGAAGGTTTCTCAGATTTTATAACCTCCTCAGCTCCTGATGATAACCACCACCACAGTAATATGTGCAGCTGTATCTAAACTTTGCTTGAGGAGATGATTTCCAAACAGCTTTGACACTGCTGCAGTGAGTTCAGTGCTATTCCAGACAGAGGGACGGCTGTCTGTCTGATGGATCTCTGCTGGTTTGAGCAGCGAATAGCCTGTGACCACAGCATTCATCTCACTCAGGTCTGGGTGCAGCCCATCCTTTTTATGCTCAAACATAAGTCCTACAGTACTGTGTCCTTGTAGTCCTGCAATACAGTTGCACCCTGCTGTTCAAAAGCACCTTCATGCACCCTTTTTCTCTTAAAAAGAGAAATGTAAATTCTACCTGTAAATTTAGGTATCTTGTCTGGCAATTTTAGTTCTTGAACACAGTTTTTCCTAAGGAACAGAAAAATTATGTGGCACTGAGGAAGTACATTTGAACTCCTCACGACCTTCTGCAAACACTCCCAGGGCAGTACCTGACAAACCATCCCATGGGACTGGACTCATGCATCAGTTTTAAAATATATCATAGGATCATGTCATAGAACAGCCTGGATTGGAAGGGACGTTAAAGATCACATAGTTCCAAACTCCCTGTCAAGGACAGGGGCACCCTCCACTAGACCGAGTTGCTCAGACTTTCATCACACCTGGCCTTAAACACTTCCAGGGATGGGGCATCCAGTACTTCTCTTAAAAATATTTTCCAGTGCCTCGTCATAATTTTAACTTTTGACAAAGGCATGCTTTTCCATTAAGAATATCCTCCAGGTCCTTCTCCAGCATTATCCAGACTATGTTTCTGAAAGAAACTTTGATCTTTCTCCTTCCAATTTGTTCCTGTTTTGGTTCTGCTCTCTGCCTTCCTTCACAACTTCCTCTATCTGCTGATCTGCCTCTGGTGATGGTCTAGCCCAGGGATGGATGGGTCCCTGAAGGCTTTTTAAAAAAGTTTTGTGTGTATCTCCACAGGAAGGGAAGAGAAAACAAAGATAAAAAAATGAAGGGGAAGGACAAAATAGAAGAGAACACAATGGTTTTTTTCTTTCATCCTCTGTAAGAATTTTCCCTTTCCAAATGCCATTTCCTTCTGCAGTCAGGTGTCATGTTTCAATATATTCAAGAGAAGACAGAGGAGAATAACAAACAACACAGCTTTATCTTAGGAAAATGAATGGAAAATCATTCAACATTTATAAGGAGTGGAAGAGAGAAGGGGAAGCAAACGGTAATGAGCCAAAATATCCAAAATACCAAAAATATAAGTGTTCTGCAGTGGTTCGTGACTAAATCTTGTTTTGTTGATTTAATTCAGTATAATCAAAGTCCTCCCAAGACGGCACAAATGAATCAAAGTGCCAGTTTTCCTTCCTGAAGGTAAGTGCTTTAGTTCAGCTAATCATATTCTTCCAAAACTCCTGAAACACATCAGCTTCTCATTGCTACAGTGTCAAGATTTTTTCATCCTGGGTCTAGCACACGGTGGGTAGGAGCTTGCCTGAGTCACTGAGCTGCCCTTTTGGAGCTCTTGGAGCCACAGCAGTGAGATTAGGGCCTGCAAGAGTAGCTCAGCAAAGCTCCAGTCCTAGCTATCTATACATGATGGGAGACAACTATTTACCAAATTCGGCAATAATTTCTACCCTTTTTTTCTAAACGGATGGATCAGCATTGATGCTTAGATTAGAGGAATGACTACTAGAAAAGCATACTGTACAAAAATGAATTCTTCTATTGGAAGTCAAACTTTAAAAGTCCATCACTTCAGCTTATGGAAATATGCCCTCATTTTTTAGTCATCTTTCTGATGGCCATTTCATACCCCTAGAGATTAGACTTTCACCATATACCCTGCATGTCACTGTCTTATGACTAATGTGTCATAAAATAGCATGTGATTTAATCTTTACCATCTGGACTGAAAGTCTAAGCATAGTGGGCTTTAAATTTTTTGTTACATACTGAAGATGGATATTCAGCAGCCTCAAAAGTATTTCTAGTGTAATATTCATGCAATATTCGTAAGTAATAACCACAATGGTTTATTAAGTTTCTGAGAGAAGAAGAAGAAATAGTACATGTAATTAATCTGGTCATGTTATCATAGTCATTTGTTGTATTTTGCTGATTACCGCAGGAGAGCACCCTGTAAAGAAAACTGCCAGTTGCTCTTGCAGATAAACAGACATCTACAAGATGCACATGCTCCTGGCCTACACAAGTCAACAACCAAGTCACAACCAAGTCACAATAAAATGCAGTAGGAGAAGTGTGAAGCTTTGGAATGTGTGCTTTTTTAGCTACAGGAGAGTTTGAAATTCAACTTTAAACCCATGCCTGCTCAACTTGTTTCCTGGGATTGAGTCATGATTCATCATAACTGTAACACTTCCAATCAACAAAAAAGAGGTTTCATGGTTGAGGGAAGAGCATTTTGTTATCTCTATCCATCTGTGCTTTAACGACAGGATTCTTTCTGGTTTGGCTTCCCAATTTTATATTCCATCTGTATTATATTCCATCTATTCCATCCACTGAAGGGTGAGCCAATATTTCTTGTGATGTTGAAAATCTCAAGCAATCTTTTTTCCCCCAAAGAAGATGTATTATAAAAACTGTTTGTTGGAGCATTGGTTTTGGTTGTTGTACTGAAAGAGTCATGTTTTGAAAAGAGTCCTGTTTATAAAGTCTGAATTGGTCAGTCACCTTTATCAAGGTCCCTTTACATCCAAAATCTCCTTGCTGTTCAAGCTGATAAAATGTGTCAGATAGAGATGCTAACCTCTGTATTTATTTTTATCTGGCTATGATCTGTGAAACTGCACTATTTATCCCATTTGACTTCTAAAACCGATTGAAAGAGTTTCCTGAAATAGCTTATCAGGCCAATGAGCAGAAGTAGGCAGTGTAGCTTGTGTAGAAGTTTTTATTTTCAACTTTCTTAAATTCATTTCTTTCTATATATAAAAGGATGAACAGAAGAAATCTGCTGAAGTAAGACAATGGTGTGTTATTATTTTTTTTTAAATAAAAGGCCATGCAATCATGAGTGACATTACTTTGTTTTGATTTTGCATGGTCTTGAAAGTCTCCAAAGTTGTCTTTTGAGACCTGAAGTCTGTCCAAATAAATAAAATAAACCCACTTTCTGTTTTGCTATTTTTTGAGTAAGACACAAATAGAATAAATAAATTAGATTTGCACAAGCTGCACAATCTTAATTTATTAAGAGAGAAGTTTCACTCATAGACAGTTTTTTTTAAGTGACCAATGACTGGTTTTGGCATCACTTTGGAGCTCAGTAATTTCCAGACTAAGATGATACTGGACCTTGTTTTCATTTTGGAGATGATCTTCAGTTGTTTAGAAATTATACTCCAAACTGTTAGTTTCTGGGACAAAAAAAATTAGTCTTTTTCAAATGGTAGATGAAAAGTTAGTATTTTCTTCTCCTTTTTTTCTTTTTTTAAATTCTGTTAAATTTTTTAAAATATTTCTATCTATGTCTGACGCTATCAAACAGTCTGAAAGCAGGTTTACCTGTAAGGGAGGATTGATTAAAGCCAAAAGGAATCTGTTACATGTAAGAACATAAAACCATCCAATTTAAACATATCGTGGAATCATAGAATGGTTTGGGTTGGAAGATATCTTAATGATTATCAAGTTCCCACTACCTGCAGGGACACCAGCTACGCCTTGAACACTTCCAGGTATGGGGCAACCACAAATTCTCTGGGCAACCTGTTCCAGTGTCTCACCACCCTCACGGTAAACAATTTCTTCTTAATATCTAGTATAAAACTACCTGTCTGAAGCCATTCCCCCTTGTCCTATCACTACCCACCCTTGTAAAAAGTTCCTCTCTCCCTCTCTTGTAGAACTCCTTCAGGTACTGAAAGGCTGCAATAAGGTCATCCCAGAGCCTTCCTTTCTCCAGGCTAAACAAACCCAGCTCTCAGCCTTTCCTCTTAGGAGAGGTGTTCCAGACCTCCAATTGTTGGGGTTCCTCCCCCTGCCATGTGGCCCTGGGGGAGGGTGAGGCACGCCTTGGGTCACACTGGTTTCTCTCATGTGCTGTCCTTGTGATACTAATGTACTCAAGTCCTGTTCCCTGAATGGTCCCAGGTGTTTCCCCCGCCCCCTGGGGTTCTGGTTTAACTGGGAAATTTCCCCATGAGGCGGGAGGCATGTGATCTTTCGCCAGGAGTCTGGGTCAGTCTGTGCCTGGGCCCAGCCATGTGGCTGTGAGGAATAAAACATCTATGAAATATCCATCAACAATATCGTCCTCTGATTCTTTCTACGGTCCAAGCTGTCTGCCAGGGAAGGTTGCAGGAGACCCCACTGCAGCATCTAATAATCTTTGTAGCCAAAAGGCTCATGAATGTGAGGTGGGAAAGCCTGGTCTCTGTTCTTATCCAGCGATGGTCTGATAGCTGTATGTTCTATATGACTGGGCACAGGGACATGGTTTTGCTCAGTGCAGCTGAATGTCAAATCCACAAGGTGGAAAACAGCGTCATTCTTATCAGCCCATGACCCGCTCTCATGAGCAGCCTTGCAGCTGCTGGGCTTCCCTTGCAAAGGTGTCCTCACCCTTGAGATTCCATTGCAGGTAGCAAAACTTCTGTGGAAAATTGGAGCTCCTCTCCTGACTTCTGGCTAAAGGCTCTCTCCGAAAGTACTGCATTGAATACAACCTTGTCCAACTTTTCAAACATCTTTAAGGGGACATGGCAGAAGTTGGCTAACTTAAGCCTAAGCGTGTATTGCAATAGTGATTCCTGCCCCTAGCATTCATAGGATTATTTCTAAGATACTATTTTGTCAGCAAACATTACAAAAGTTTGTAGGCATGGAGAATCCAAGGCCATGAAGATACATTATCAGGCAATCTCTTATTTCATGGTGCAGACTTGTTGCAAGTTAAATATTGCTTTAAATATTTTCTATTTAACTGAACTGAAATATAGATCACACTGGTTTTCCACTCTTTTATACAAGTTCTGTGGATTGAACTGGTGTTCTGCATTATCATAAACAAAATGTTTTTCAAAGTTTTCACCTTTAGTTGAGCTCGGAATCTGGTGAATGCTCACTGTAAAAGATCTGTATGAAAAATACTATTAAGGAAGGAACCAAATGAGACATAGTGTTGGGAAGATATCGGGAGGTCAAATGTACCTTCTGCCTTGGACAGTGCTGCTAAAAAGCAGGGAGATATCTGTTGAACTGGTTCTTTTGTTCTGTGAGATTCCTGTGGCAGTAGGGAAAGGGTCCCAAAATGATGCAGGAATAGGATGCTTGGCATTTGCAGCCCTCATTGACTATGATGAATTGGCTTAGAACTGATTAAAAAAACTACAAGACTAAATTACATTAAGAGTTGCTGTATGTTTTAGAAGCATGGGTACTTTACGTCACCTGAGAAATCTAAGCAGAAATAATTAGAGTTCTGTTAAGAGCTAGTGTTTAATTATGGCTGACAAGAATTTAATTATTTAATCAAATAAGGTTTTATTACTAATGCATCTATCTTTAGAACACCATGACAGAAGCAGAAGATTTTCAAAGATACTTGTACAAAAATGTAGGCTGACAGGTTCCAAATATGATAATGCAAGAAGCTTGATGTAAGCTGTTGACTTTTTTTACTTACCTCAAAAGGATTTGTTCATGAAGCAGTTGGTGTTAAGCAAAACTTTTTATTGTATCCACTTAAACTTTGTCTTCACTTTTCTTGTTAAGAGTAGTTTTGGAAAAAATTAGACATGATACTGTATGAAGAGTGATGAGCAGCCAAATGGAGTCTGCAAAGATGACAATTGATGAAAAATAGTTTTGGGAATTTAAGAAATGGAACTTAAAGAATGTTATCTGACACAGAAAATGAGGGGGTTAGTAGTATATATACTTCAAACCATCCATTAGCATAATAAGAGTGATGTGCTTATATCAAGTGAAGAAATGAAAATACATTTCTTTGAGGAAAAAAGTCCAGCTTTGAACACCCATAACCAAATAACTTGTGACATCTTGCTTCCAATGACAGTGAAATGAAAAAAAGTCAGTATTACACTGAAATAAAATGATGAGTACTCACAAAAATGTTTTTCTAAGTAAAACTAAGTAAGCAGTGAGTGGAGAGGAATTTTACCTGTGCCTGTGATTTCTCCTTGAGGCACTAAGGAATCACAGTTCTGAAAGAGTTGATTGGTTTTGCAAATTCACAGGAAAAATATCTAAACCAAACTTACAAAATCATCAACTGACTGGCAATTGCCCCAAGACTATTGTGATGAATTAGGTTTCAAATAGGCAATACAGTGAGTTACACCTTCTGAGGGTTCAAGTAAGGGCATCCAGTTGTAGTACATAAGTTGTACTGCTGAATGGTCAGGCAGGAATCAACTGCAGATGGTGCTGATGGGCTTTTTGCACTGATTAATCTGAATCTTTTTTCCCCTGTACAATGAATTCTTCAATTATGCTTCTGAAATATCAAGGTTAGAAATGAGAAGTTAAGGAATATTTCTAGAGTCTACAAAATGACAGTTCCGTAAAATAAGCAATCAAGCTCACCTGTTAACATGGAACTCAAACTCATAATTAAACTTGTATCAAGCTTTGCTGTAAATCCTGAACTTCTTGACATCAAGGAAACTCAGGGTAATTTAAAGGCTGAAAGTTCTTGAACAGAAAACAATGACTTCTGTAGAGCTTCTGCCATGTGCATTGATGCAAATGGGAAGATTGAAAGTGGGTACACAAGCTGATGTGTAGAAGAGAGGAGAAGTATGGGCTGGTAACTGAAGGGGCACAGGATCACACTGGCAAAAACATTTTCAAAGCTAACAACCAGAACCAGGCAGTTAACATATGTAAAACAAAATATAGATAATAAATGCCGATATAATGTGGAATTACAAATCAGTGAAGAAAAAGCAAGGTGTATATTGTGTTAGCAAGCAGATAAAAGAAGTGCCAAGTGGCCTCAGGAATAAAGAGGAAGATACCATCATTGTCATCCTTCATGGCAACAGACTGGGGTCACCGATGACTCGGCACAGCGTCTCTGCCCCGAGTCAACAATCAAGGTGCCTGGAGGGCAGTGGAGGATGAACAGACAAAAGCCTCAATTTTAGGAGGTGTGTGCAGCCATTGTCATTCTACCATTGTAAAGACTTTTCCTATAATGGTATTCTTCCCCTCTTTGGGTGGTAATTATATAAATTATATGAATGGTTGGCAGACAAAATCTGAATGACACTAACAAGGAATTCCTGACTTTGCATATAAGGTATGTTTCTTTTGTGCATAACATGATTTTTAGATCTATAGCAAAGTACCATTACCACTTTGGTATTTACTTTAGAGTAAGTACAACAAATTAAAAATCACCAAGGCAGCAGATGTGAAACATATAAATGACTTCCTGGCTTCCATGGATTACATGGAAACAAGTATTAAACCATAGTCTTTATGATTTCAGCATTCCTAGAAGTTGTGGTTTCTAGTAGTTCATATAAGAAGATCATGAAAATAGTAACTCTTCATGATGGAAAAATGCCCTAATCGATAAGGTTAAAGAGTGATACCCAGGTGGCTGTTTCATGTATTTCTGTTGCTAAATGGCCATCATTAAAGGATGTGGAATGAACCACAATTCACCTCTTCTTACCTTTCAGATCTTTGAAATGCTTAGTTGAGAGGATGCATTCATGACCACTGAGCTGTAAGTTTCCTTCAGCAAAAACCCGGTTCTACAGATTTACTCCAAATGATCCTACCAGTAGTGCAGGATATCTCAGTCAAGCACAAGGTCTAACCACTAAAGCTGCTCTATGTCACTGACCTAACGCATGTTACTTCAGGAGACAACAGATACCAAAGCTATCCATGCAGTGAGTGTGTGCACCCCATGTATGTGCATCCCTGTGTTTATTTCTTCCCATCTCAACCCATGAATCAAGAATGCTTTGCAGTGGATAAACCAAATCAGCTCAGCATGGCTCACGAGAACTTCTTCCTGACTGTCAAAAACAGGCCTGATCCCAGAGCCAGCCCAGCTGTTGCTCATCCTTCTCATAACCAAGCAAGCATGCACAGCTCATCCCAGTGGTGGAGAGAGTCTAACCTGAACTTTAAAAATTGTTTGTGGCCACCATGAATTTGGTCTGCCCTGATTAGAGAACAAAAATAATATTGTAACAGTTAGAAAAGTTCCACTAAAACGGAAATGTTTGTGGGCACTATCAAGACCAGATCAGCAAGGTGCTTGCTAAGTGGAGCAGGAAGCTGAAGACCTTGAGAGATATTAAATGCTTCAGTCACACTGCGTGTGTCAAATAAACATACAGAAAAGACTTACTTTTAAGACCAAAACAAGATGCAACTTTCAGGCCTTGTTTGGTTCATAAAATAGAATATAATCATTATGGTTTTCAGCCTATAACTCACTTTGAGCGTATTATATGGTATCTTTTTACACCTCAAAGTCAAATGTAAAAATGTTTATATTATATGTCATAACAGCTGTAGCACTTCAGTCTTTTGATTTGCATTTAATATCCCCTGCAGTAACTGAAACTGACACAGTTTTGCACAGAGAATTGTGAAATGTGAAACTACCAAGCTCTTTGGAGCTATCTTTTAAAAAAGTATGTCAAGTGAATGTCTCTTACTCTGTGTTAGGCTCGAGAATATTTGATGGTGCATGTTTTCATCTAGTACAGAGCTCCTGGGTTCTGTCACACAAACATTTCTCATTTCATGATTCACTGGTCTGAGGCACCACAAAAGCCCCTTTGGAGATGTTACAGCTGATCATCTCCATCTGTCTCTCATACATGCACAAAGTCCACAGCTGCTACTTCCTAAAATCTGTATGGTATTTTAGGTATCAGCTTAATAATACTATGGGAAATGCCTGTATTTTTATCCTTGTTTGTTGTACAAATTTGGATGCCTTTGAACCCTACTGGGAAGAAATGAACTATGATTTCTTTAAAAGTTTTTTTGTTTCTGTTCTGGTTAGTAGTAACTTTTGCTTGCAGGCATTCATCAACTACTGCACAATTGAAGTTACTGAAATAAATGAAAAATTTATGACCTTACATAATGCAAACCTAGTAGAAGATTTGCATTGTGAGACACTTTTGTCAGTGACACATGTACATGATATACTGTTTAATACTTCTCTCTTTTAAACCTTGATCAATTTTAAAAACAATGATAGTATATTTTTTTATATAGGAATCCTTTAATTTCAGCCATTCCATTATAAATTACAGATTCTACCACCATGAATTAAAGACTAGTATTTTCGCATTATTTTTCCATAGAATTTTACAGCATTTTTTTAGGACCATCTGTATACCATCCCTTAGCAGTTAGAATAACTTCTATTTCTTTGAGAGACACAAAGAACAAATGATATTACATTTGGTAATAAACAATGCCAGATTCTTATGGGACATCCAGCCATAAGATCAGAAATTATCTGCATTAAAAGCACCAAACTCGGTACATAAAAACATGGTGAAATTCCATTTCTAAACCACTTTGGAGAAGTGCTTTTCAGAGCAGAGATGTAAGCCAGGCTGCTACATGGATCCTGTGTTGGTGGGGTTGCAGCCATGAGTGACAGTTCAGCTGTCTGTGACATCGGCTTGTAGGATGACTTCTGAGTCCCATGCAGTTTGATTCCCCCAGGATCCTTCCCTGGAAAGCAGGGTTCTCTGCCAGGCTAGTGGGGCTTGAAGCTGCTCTGGAGAGCTAGTGAAAAAGAGGATGGGAGTTCAGGACGTCTCCAGCTTGACCCTGTCCTCAGGGTCTGTTCTGTGGCACATGGGCAACTCTGCAGCAGTCCATCCCTTTCTCTCACTCCCTTCCACAGGTCCATGCTGCATTCTTTTAAAGATGAGCATGGGACATATTTTTTTTAATATTTATTTTAAATTAACGTAACTGTAGTAATGTTAGTACCATTTCTTTCCTTGCCATAAAATAATTCTCCCCATCTTTATCGGTGGTGAATAGGGGTCAGGTCTATCTGTCAGAGGTTTGTTAACTCTGCTTTGCTAACCTGGCTCCTTGGGGACATTACCTATGGTACCTGCTGTTACGTGCATGAAAGCATGAAAATCCTGGAATTTCTGTACCCATTTGCATGATTATGCAGTTAGAGTTCTCCCTGGGGACAAGCAAAGACACAGGCTGGAGACGTTCTTCCATGGTCTGTTTATATATTTCACATGCACCACTCCTAAGCTGCAGTGCACAGGCAGTCCTTGGAGCAGACACCACAGCCGAGGCCTCCTCCCACCCAGAAGAATGACCTAAAAAACGGGCACAGGAAATGTGTTTCCTTTTGCTCTCTGAATAGAAGTGGCACAAATGTTATTCAACTCCCAGCTCTCAGTTAGGTGGAGCAGAGGGTCATGGCTCTTTCTTGTGATGCAGGTTTGAAAACTCTGTGGCAAAGGAGGACAATGCACCTGGCTTCCTCAAACTGTGACTGAGTTACAGTTGACTGTTACCAGGCTGGAATATGAGCAGCAGGTGTGGCAGTGACCTCAGCCAAGAAGCATAATCCACTCAGGCAGCCCTGAACCGGCTCAGAGAATGCTTAAAGAATAAAAACTCTTCAGGAATGAGCTGAAGTTTTCTGTAGCAGAATTCTGCACATAAGCAATTCAAGTAAGAATTCCCCAAAACAGAGTCTAGTTTGGATGTAGCTCCTGTATAATTCTTTGAATTTAGGTATCATAACCTACTAGGGAATTCTTCTTTATCACACTTCTAATACCTCAATAATTCATATTACTGTGTCCTGACTGGCATTAAGTTCAAGGCCCAGAAGCATGTATGGGAAGATTTATTCCAAAATACAGATATAGGGATGGATCGAGGACAGTTTTTGGATCACACTGGCTTTCTCTTGAGGCCCCCCTTTCACCATGATACACAAGATTGGCCTTTCTCAAACTGGATAATACGACTTTATTATAGGCCAGCTGTTAAGGTTCCAGGACCCTTCATGTTCTTAATTTCTTCGTCATATATATTTCTATTAGTTAAATTTCTTGCAGGTTTCATAGGTAATGATGTTATTTATATTAATAATTTGGAGGCAGCTTTAAAAAATTCCTTAGAAGAAAATATGCATTTACTTCACCAGAGCATCTCCAGCTATCAGCAGTTACTGTCAGGCATAACTGGATGCTAAAAGTCTCTGTACTGGGGTCACACTGATGACAGATGAACAACTTTGACTTAAAAAAAAGTAGAGAAGACAATACAGAAACACATTAAAGTGATAAATAAGTGCAGAAATAACAGGAAAAAAAATGTCTGCTAAATTTGCATTGCCATACATGCATGTGTGCCTTCTGAGAAAATAGTTGCTAGCTTGAAAATGGATAAGGAGAGGTATAGTCTTAGTGACAGAGTCCTCAGAAGAATGAACAGGTTCCTTGCAAGCAAAGGGACTCTTCTTAAAGGATGATGTGCTTGCTAAAAGGAGATTCAAGTTTGAGAAGGCAGATGCTCCTAGAAAAGAAATTCAGTCAGAATCACTAAATACCAATTGAGTTGGTATGGCTGGTCTTCTGTGAGAATCACAGACCCTGCTGAAAATCTTGATTATACTGGTTAATCTCTAACAGTCATGAAAATCTCCAGAGCCTTCTGGGATGGTATGATTTGTAAATAACCTGAGGATATGTTTGCATTTTTCAGGGGCAATGGATGGTTCACTGTGAGAATAATCTTTAATATTTAATCTTTAATATCTATATATTTTCCCATGTTTACTTAAGGTTATTTTTTCTGTATTTTATATTTCACCTTTGGGCATCAACTTTGGATGAATTATTTAAAAACTTTATTTATGTGACATGGCAGATAATTATGATTTGTGCATTAAGGATTTCTATACACAAAGCAGAGGTTGAAGAGGTAAAATTTGTATAATTTTGAAGATGGTGGTAATTATTCATATAAAGTAAGCAAAATACAGTGTACCATCCGACTCTGATTTCAAAGGGAATTCTGTTCCAGCTCTGTTAAATGAAATGCAGTTATTTATTTGTCTCTTTTTAGAGCTTCGGTTTAGTGCCAGACCTCTAGGAAAGGGTGATTTCTGGAAAGGTTAAATTAAAATTGATAAGCAACAGTTAGGCCTGTTCTCCTGTCTGGACAGGAGCTATCTTTCACACCGCCCTGTGCAATCGCAGCAGAAATGTTTAGACAGTGAAACTGTATTCCCTGTATTTTCTGGTTTTTTAGCATTGTATAAAAAGGAGGAGAAACAGCTTCAGAACACCAGTGTTCAAAGTCCTGCGAAGCTGAGAACACAGGTTTACTCCTACTGGTTATTTTTTTCTGTCGTGATGGGATAGTTTACAAAACAGTAGAGTACCAGCAGGCTCCACAAGTAGACTGAACTTCCCAGACACCTTTAGAAGTGCCCACCTCTTTCTGCTTTAAAGGGCAACAGGAAACTTAGTTTAGAAAAACTCATTCCGTCCTCTTTCCAAACACAGGCACCTAAAAATGAGACATCCTCAAAGCTGGATCTAAGGTGCTCTGGATCTGGGCCAGGGATTTTATGAACTTGTTTTTATTGAGGAATAGGAAGGGAGGAGAGTATGACAGCACTCAGTGTTAAAGTGCTCCAAATTAATATGTTGCACAGCACGGCACAAATGTTATTGTTGTAAATTTGTTATTGCTGACAACAAATGGGAGAAAAGAAAATCTCAACTGTTTACTTTTATGACTGGCCTATTTATCTAAAACTTTACCTGTCTCACATGGAATTATAGATGACTGCTAAATAAGTAATACGTGTTCATTGCACCTGAATAAAGTATTGTTGTTTGAGAAAGAAGACATTCTCAACTTCCCAGAAGCATAACAATCACTCTTCAAGCCTCCATTCTCAGATGGAAGGAGAAAATATATGAAACACACCTGGAGATATACACTGTTGATGCAAACACTGCTAGCATAAGTATGTGATATATTACACTTTACTGAGTGTCAGTGAATTTCTGAAACCTCTAAATCCATCAGGAAATAAATGACAATGGAGAAAGACAAAACAAGGCAAAATAGGACACCACAAGAAATGAACCATCTTCTTGGTGGAACGAATTGATACTTTGCAGGAGATGCCCCCAGAGAAGGCATGACCAATTCCTGCTGAGCTGTCTGACAGCATCAGTGCACACCCTGCAGATGGTTGTAGGCCAAAGGCTAGAACAGAAAAAGAAATGACATTCACAAAGGAAGTAGATTTAAGAGATAGCATAAAGTACTCTAGATTTTTCTGGTAAATTCACAGCCCACTGTTTGCTTTTTGAGACAAACTGATTAACACCTCTGTGTTACTTTGAATCATTCTTCTGCTTTTGTTAGTATCCATGAGCCTTAATGACATTTTGAGGACTCTCAATTCAGTAGAAGTTTCCTACTTAATATGAACAAAGTGTGATACTTTTCATGTCCAAGTTGTTTGGTTTTCTTCAGTGACTGCCAGAAATCCGTCACAAAGCAGGCTTGAGGGTTTTTCCTTTTTTCTTTTTGTTTCTATAAGCGAGCGTTCTCTAAACTGTGACTAGCATTAAATCTTGCTCAGAAAGCAGAACCATCAACATAAAGTGCAAACACTGAAAATCTTGCCCATTTGTGATGTGTATAAAGGTTCAGTTTTTTGTAGAAGTTCCTCTGGTACACACTATTACCAGGACACACAAGGGGCAGAGGTAAGCAGAAACTGGTCTGACATGGCATTTGCACTGGATGCACTAAAGTAGTTCTAATAATTTTGATCAAAGTAAAAATGACATCTAATCTTGTTTTTTAATCTGGTTTTAGTCATGATAACCTGATGAAAATTTGAGCTGTGTTCTTGTAGTCCTAATAGCTATGATTCCCATTTGGCTCATTAAAGCTTGACTGTGGGTTCGTGCTTTAGGTCAGGGGGATAAGTGTGGATTCAGCTGGATTCAGCTTCTAGCCTTTTCCTTTTTATACTTTGCATTTGCTGCAAGGTCGATGGGAAAAAATGTTCAATGTAAATGATCGCCGAGGGTCCTTATTAGAAACACATCTGTTCAATGATGGCAAAAGCTGTTTACAATTATTCTAACACCAATTCAGTCAACTACTTTGGAATCCTTCAAAAGTATGCAATGTTAATTTCTGTCATCTTTTCATTTTAATGAAAACACCATATAGAACGAAGTGAAAACCTTTCTGAACAACATTAAGAAGACGTTAACTGTATTAAATTAACAACAATGACACTCTCAGCTAAGCCTTAGAGGCCCAACAAAAAAACCCAACCAAACAAAATATTAAAATTCTTTGAGAATTTGTCCTTAAATCAAAGCTAATTTGATTAGTTCCTTTCCTTAGTTTGGTATTAACTCGTTGCTATATCAGCTCTTCATTATTTTTCTGGGTTTATACCAGCATGATTAAACGATAAATACTTAAAAAAAATTAGCAGTGGCTTTTTTATTTTAGGCAGAACTTTTCTGTTATCCAAAGTTATTAAACCTCATCATTGATGTTGACACATCTTCTTGGCTTAGTCTTTTAAGACTTATTAATATAAGTTATTCAGGCATGCTTAATTTTAAAATGTTTAAAATTGCTGCCTTCTGTTTTGTGTCATTGGTGGTTATTGTTGCGAGCTCTATGACACAATGACTTCCTTCAACTGCAGATCAAGAGCATTCGTTGAATACAGGAGCTCCTGCTCCTGTCTCCTAGAAATCTTCTTGGTTTTGCATAGGCTGTAGGCTTTGACCTGCTCTTTCCTTCTTCTACCTGTTTTTTTCTGATTCCATATAACTTCTATTAATTATTCTCACCATCTAAGGCTCTTCTTACCTTTTTCTGTTTTTACTCTCCTCGTAGATGAGGCTGAATTATTACATGCTGTATGTAGTCTTCTCTCCATGTGACATCTTATAAACTTATTGAGCATTTTTAACCTCATTTCAATTATCACTTTTTGTTTCCTTATTATAATTATCTTTCCCAGCTGACTTAACTTATGATTAGTTTCAGATTGTTGAAACTGAATCCTCTGAAGCACAAAAAATTTCCTGCTGAGGGCTCATTCTTCTTGCAGCTGAAAAGTATAATAAAGTTATAGTCACTTTGCTTGGAAAGATTACTCCTCTTTAGCTAGTGAGATGAGATGTAATTTCAAGCTAGATCAGAAAATTGTCAAAAATATTTTTAGATATATCAAGGGCATTTCAGCACTGGCAGAAAAAGACTTTCAGCTTTTCCTGATTTTTGGTGAACATAGACAAGGTAATCTTGTTGCTTTTCAATATTTTATAGCAGGTAGAGCTGGTCAGATGTTTTTGAATGAA
>WEIT01026612.1:0-13982 GCA_013389985.1 Dryoscopus gambensis
CAATACAATATGCGTTTATAACATTGATGAAATTCTTACTCCCTTCCACTGAAAAATGATGGCGGGTTAGGAAAATCCAGGGGTGGGGGAGTGAAATAATTCCATTTTCGTGGAAACAGGAAGAAATTTCGAGCTGCTGGATGGATTCTTGTGTGTAGGTTCTAATTATTTATTAATTAAGAAGAGTTAAACAGAGCAGGCAGCTCCTCTTGGTCATCCCTGAAGTACTATAAATTTGGTGGAAATGCTGAAATAAAAAAGGAGACGTTTCCTTTCTGTCTCCTGATGCTCTGCCTGTCCCTCCCGAGTGATGAGAGCTCTGAACTCTGAATTCCCCCAAAGTTCACAGGCAGCTGCAGCAGGGATTTTTGCTTGTTTTGGGTTCTGTTCTCCACAGGCCGTTCCTGTTTTAGAGCAGCATCACAAAGAGCTGCTGAATGATGCAAAGACTGAAACAACATCCAGCAATCCAAAAAGCAGGAAATTTAAGACATGGAATAGCCTCTCCTAATCAACTGCTGGTTAAAGACACTGAGAATTCCAGGCAGAATTTTTCCAGGGAGTGACCACCCAGTGTTTCCTTTGTTTTTCAGGGAGAGGAATAAGATTTATGCGGAAATTTGCAATGCTAAAATTGACAGCGAGTCATTTGAAGAAAAAATGGTGCAAACCATCTCTGGAGCTGTCAAAACCAAGGAGGTGCAATGTGAGACAATCACCGTGGCAGAGAAAGGTAAACCTGGGCAGGATGCTGAGAAAAGGGATTTTTTTACTTCCATCTCCAAGCAGGAGGTGTTTCCTCAACTTTCACTTCCAGAGCTTTAAGTTCAGACAGCACAGTGTGGTTTGTGGTTTCTGCCCCCCTAAATGTTGATTTTGGTGCTGGAACACTGAATCCATTGCAATAAAATGGTTATTAACACCACCAGAGAGCTGCTGTGCCCTGCCTGCCTCAGCCCTGCCCAGCTGATCCTCACCTCTTCCCTTGAAACAGCAATCCTTTTTTGCCCCCTTAACTGGTCAGGTTTCTGGTTTTGTTTGCCACAATGCAAGGAAGAGAACCTCTGCTGGGAGATTTAAGACCTTGGGGAGCACAGAACATCTTGGCAGGCTCAGTGCAGGTTTATGGGATGTACAACCTCAGTGCTCTAAGAACCATCGCAGAGGAATCTCTGAGATGTGCACGGGGTGAGCTTTGCCTCACTGGGCACATTTTTGTGTGCAAGAGACCAAAAAAAACCTGTGGGAATGCTGTTCCAAACACTTTTCCTTTGTGTTGGTGTACGTAAAATTAGTGGGAAAACACCAAAATAGATAATAATCTGTTTTGAACGGGTATTTGCCACTTTTTTATGTGCCTTGAGCATCAGCAGGGCTCGTTCCAAGCCCCAAGCACATCAAGGCCAGGTTTGGGTGGGAGCTGGCCCTGCTCAAGGGGAACCACACCCCAAAAAAACTCCTGATGGAGCTGCAGCAATCATACAACAGGAGGAGCTTGAAGAATTAAAGAATTTTATCTGCTTTTATCTGATTCTTATTAAGCACAGGCAACCTTTTTCTGTAAATTTGTAAAACAGAGCAAATAAGAGACCAAATTAAAACATTAAATCAAAAATACCACTTCAAATACCAACATATTTGGAAGCAGAGCTGGTTCCAAAGCCCCCCAGGCCAGCAGTTGGGGTGTGGAGCACACAGCAAAGCTTTGCTGGGCTGTAGGAAGCTCCTTGCAATCACATACCAAAACGAGAGACCTGTGTGACAGGGAAATTCATTCCCAGGGGTGATGGTGACCTCCTGGGACTTTGACAATTCACTGGATGCCTCAGAAACAGAACCTGCACAGACAGAAGAACCCACGGACACGGCAGAGAAGAGCAGCCAATCTCCCACAGCCGAAAAGCACGGTCAGGCTGTGGCTGTCCCTTCAGCCAGAGGTAACATTTTACATTTCTGCCCTGTTTTCATCCTCCTAAACCAGGCACATCCCTGGGATTTGTAGGGAAAACTTCCTGAAAAGCACGTTTGGCCTGCCTGGAACGTGCAAGAGAACCTGCTAAAGAATCTTGGGCAGGGCTGCACTTCTCTGTACACTGCCATCAGAAATTATCTTAAATGAAGATAAATACTCAGGAACCAGGTTTGCTGGTACTCACTTTAAAAAGTAGAAGCAAAATACTATTTGTGAAAAATTCCAGAAGTATCTGAGCAATGAAAGAAAACAAAATTAAAGCGAGCAAAAATTCATAGTGAAAGTGAGTTTTTTTGAATTCTCTGCTTTTTGCAGGTGGAGGAGAGTTCTTATGCCTTGATTTTTCTGTGTTTCTGAAGTTTTACCGTGTTCAAAGCATTTGTATCCCGTTAATCTCTTATCATGCAGCACGGGCCTCTTGGACCCCATGATCCTTATGGATCCATTCCAGCTTGGAATATCCCATGATTCTGTGATTCACCTTCTTCCATAATCATTCCAGAAAGTGCTGTTCCTGCCAGGAGCCATGAGGAGAGGGAATGCCAGTCAGAAGCCATCCTAACATCAGAAAACCTGAAGCAGGATTTAGTTGTCGTGGAGAGGATTCTCATGGAGAATATTTTTCAACCCAAACTCGCGGTTTATCGGCAG
Organism: Dryoscopus gambensis; assembly: GCA_013389985.1. Lineage (NCBI taxonomy): Eukaryota > Metazoa > Chordata > Aves > Passeriformes > Malaconotidae > Dryoscopus > Dryoscopus gambensis. The sequence continues at coordinate 2,624 of WEIT01026612.1, forward strand.
ATTCCTGTCCTGATAGGTTTGTTCCTTGCTCAGTGCCCTCTTTCCAGCCATAAATTCCTCACTTTCCACTGAAATTCCTCACCTTTTGCTGGGTAGCTAAACCCACTCGTTAAACACCTGCAGCAGACCTGGCACGCTCCAGCCCAATGCAGCTCTCTGCTCTGTCCCCAGCCAATTTTAGCCACAGCTTTAGAAGTTAGGATGCCTAAATTCCTCAAATCTTCACTTCTTTTATTTTCCCCTGCAAAATATTTGCTGAAAGGGCAATTTTTTCTTCTGGTGTGACTGTCTGGAGTGAGATAAGTGAAATGTTTCTACTCAGACTCTACCACATCTGTGCATTTTAGAACCTGTTGTTACCTCAGACACTGACAGGGAGGAAGGTGAAGAGGAAGAGGATGAGGAGGAAAAGAAGGATAAGAAAAAACATGAGGAAACACCCGTTAAACCATCGACTTTGTCAGATCTGAATCAAAGCCCGGCAGAAGCTGCAGCTCCCAGCCTGGAGCAGCTGTGGTCGTACAGGTGTGATTTAACCAGTGGCCACAGTGTGAGCAGCATGGCTTGGAACAAAGTGAACCCTGTGAGTCAGCAAATCATTCCTGAGCTGTGAACAAATCATTCACAAACCGCGACAAGCGGTTGGTGGTGGGAATAAACTCCCGAGTTGGGGGTGCTTTGCTGGGGGGGATCTCGGAGATGGAGCCAACCCCTGGCTCTTGCTGCTTTAATTACAGGTTGCTCTAGGCTTTCCCCACACATGGATCACCACAGCTTTAATTGGCCCAGAATTTAATTGATTGCTCCAGTTTGCCCTGAACAACGTTAATACACTTGGTCTGTTCTAAAATTGAAGTTTAACCCCTGCTGCTAAACTTTATTAAGGAGTTTATTTCTGTTAGTTTAGACATCACATTTGTCTCTAACAGTAACCTCCCCAAAAAAGCAGCATTCCTCAAAATTAAAGGGTAAGATGCTCAATAACAGCACAGAAGCTAAAACTTCTTTAATCTGGTCATGTAAAGCTCAGTTTTCCCAACAGAACTCACTTATGGCCAAACAAAAATAATGAATGGAAGAAAGGTAGAAAGCAGCAGAGGATGAGAAACACAAACCCAATGATGGAGAAAAAGAGAACAAAGACCATTTCTTACTTGTAGTACTTTTAGTATCTCCAGATATTAAAAATTGAGACACATTTAGAGACTTCAGTTTTAGAATACAGGGCAAGCAAACAGCTACTTTTAAAGTGTGAGTTTCACAAACTACTTGATGAGTGCAGGGAAAGAAAAATTAATGGAGCTGAAGGCTAAAGACTTGCTGCTGGTTTTTACTTCTGCCTATGGAAAGGAATGAAGGGAATTCACTGGACTGTGGAAAACTAAAAGCCAGGAATTTGAGGTGCTCTCTGAAGCTCCTTTTACAGCTGACCCTGAGAGAGAAAACCGGAAGTATTCTTATGTACTCCATTAAATAATGCACTTAAATATATGATTATAGAGCGATGTATATCCCGTGTGACTCTCCCTGTGTAGGACAGAGCTTTGTTACTCCAGACTTTGCCTTGAGAGCCACTGGTAACAAAAAGGTGCCTTTGGAAATGCCCTGCAGAGCTTCAGGCTGAACTGAGGTGCTGCTGTTGCTCTGTGCTTGCAGGATCTCTTGGCAGTTGGTTACAGAGAGTTTGTTTCTCGGGGTCAGAAGGAAGGCCTGGCTTGCTGCTGGTCACTGAAGAACCCCATGGTAATGAGCCCCTTTCTTTGCCTTTTCTGAAATGTGCTTTTCTCTGCACAGTTTCTGCTTTGTTTCCCTTTTAACTGCAGTTACCTAATCTAACTTCTCACGACACTGTCAAAAAGAGAGGAAATTTCATAGATGTAATGTTTGCACCTCTGCACATCCATCTGAAAAGGGATCCTTTTAAAACCAGACATTTAAAAAAATGTTTGGAAATCTTAGTTACAAAGTGTCCCAGTAAAAAACCTCAGATTGCCATAAATTACAACATTTCAGTTTGATTTCTTCTACAAACTTCTCTTGGCCAAAACTGTATTGGACTAATTTAAACCAGACAGAGTCAAATTTTTGATGCATCTTTACCACATCAAATACTCTCACGATTCCCTGATATCACCATAGACATTTTTAGGTATTTCGTTTGGAGTAGTAGCCTCACCTATTTTCCAGTGTCATATTTCTGCACAATCTTTATCTTTTTCCTAATTTTATCAGTTGCAGCAAGAAATACATGGAGCCAATCAGAATTAGAATTTCTAATCACTGTGGCCACCATCGCTTGAGTTTTCCAGTAGAAATTTAGTGCCCAGTGTTGAGATGAGAGAGGTAAATAATAACCCAACTTTCAGCTCTGCTGTATTTCTCTCCTGGGCAGTGGCCAGAGCGCATTTTCCGCTGTGAGCACGGTGTTACTGCCGTGGATTTCTCCCTGGCAAGCCCAAATCTCTTGGCAGTTGGGATGGCCAATGGACGTGTGGCCATCTATGATGTCCGGAGCCGGAGCGACGCGGCGCTGCTGGACAGCAGGTCAGGCTGGGAGCTCCCATCTCCTCCCACCTGGGCAGCAAAGGACTCCCATTCTCTCACTCTTTAAGGAAATGCAGCAAGTTCCCCCCACCTGCCATTTATGCTCCATGTCCTAAGTAGGACAATCCAGCCCTGGAGAACAAATCCTTACGGGAGACCGGTGGTAGCTTTTGGTGCTTTCTCTCTGATTCCACTTGCCAAAAATGGAGAGAACATCAGAATAAGTGAGGGGCGAGCAGGAATTAAGAGGAAAACGAGAGAGGGGATGGGAAGGTGATGAGGGAAACACTTGCCCTAAGGGCAGCTCCCCAGGTCTGGGGCACTCTCCTACAAGGTGCAGACTGATTTCACGATGCAGGTGTTACTGAAAGGTGGCAGCACATAAACAGTGCCCTGAAACTGATTATCAAACATGTTTGATAGAGGAAACATTTTCCTGCAGAAAACAACCAATGCTCAGACCATTTTTTAAAAGAAAAGCTAAACACTTTTGCCATAAGACTTAGCACAAAGGAGAAGCTTAATTATTTTTCAAACATGTTGTCTTGTCTTCGCTCATATATGATTTACCACATGCATTTTCTTTTTGTCCCAGTGCATCCTTAAATAAACACACAGGTCCTGTGTGGCAGCTGAAGTGGGTGCAACAGGGCAGAGGTGCAACAGGAGGTGACAGAAAAGAGAGACTGATCAGCATCTCGGGAGATGGGCGAATGACCCAGTGGTTCATACAGCAAAGGCTGGATTGCTTTGGTGAGCGCCTGAAACTGCTCTCTTTGATTTCAGCTGACGTTCTTTGCACCAGTTATCCCACAAAACATTTAAGAGCTGCTGGGCATCCCAAAGCAGCCCGAGTTCCTCACACCCGTTTGACAAAACCTCCTGCTCTTTGCACAGATCTGATGACAATCAAGCGAACACGAACTGGGAAGAAAAAATTACTGGGGGAGAAAGAAAGGAAAAGTGAAGCTCCCATATCTCAACAGGCAGCTGGAATGTGCTTTGACTTCCATCCAGAGGTAGGCTCAGCAAGCCCATCCTGGCTGAAGTATTACCCAGGAAAACTCTGCAGCAGAGGAGGAGATGCTCAGCTGGAGCTGCTTTATTGGGCACTAGCCAGGGACTTGGCACTGGTATTTAAAGCATATTAATTTTTAAATAAATTGCTTCCTAGCTACAAAGATTCACCCCTAGTGGGGAAATGGTAAATCAAGCCCTGCCCTCCCAGCCATGTTACATTTCCTTGGGCAGGCCCTGGGGCACTTCCCCTCTGCGTGTTGGCCAAGGCTGGGAGAATTTGCTCAACACCTGCCAAGTCCAGGACTCAGCTGTGCTTCTCTTCATCCAGCTGAGTATCTCCTCCACAGAGCACTCAAAGAATTCATGCGTTTTCCACGTGGATTGCTGAAAATCCAAGATGTTCGGGAGTCGACGCGTGTTGTGCATTGTTGGAGAGCACCCCCAGCAAATGAGCAACGTTCTGGCCCCCCCTTACCCACCTCTCACAGGAGCTCCCCCTGAGCTCTTCCGAGCACTGGCTCTGCCCAACTCATCCAGCCCTGGATGATTTCTGCATCAGTGATAAATTCATCCAACCTGGGCTACTTCTCCCTTTCTTTCAGGATACTGATATTTTTCTTGCTGGAACAGAAGAGGGCCACATCCACTGCTGCTCTTGCTCGGGCAAGGAGCAGATTCTGGGGACGTACAGGGGCCATAAGGTGAGTGACACACTCTAAACAAGGACAGCAGGAACTGTTCATTCCATTCAATATGTAACAGTTTCTTTGCTTACATTTAGTCAACACAACATCTGCAACAAAAGAAACCTGAACTTCTCTTATATTGGGAACGAATTCCCATAGCATAAAGCATCACAGTCTCACAGGATTACTTTCTAAAATAATTTTTTCAAATAACTTACTAAAACTGGTACCATAAACTGGTTTAAAGCTTTAGTTCTGGTTTTGTTTTCAGAAAGCAATCAGAAATCTGATTGGCCGGTACAGTTAAATAATCTTACCTCTGGCAGAAAGGCTGGGTAGCTCTGGAATAGATTCTGTAGCTCTTCAGCAACACCAAGTTCTGTTTTGTTTCTGTCCAAACAGGGTCCCGTGTACAAAGTTGCCTGGAACCCCTCCAGCACGGACATGTTCCTCAGCTGCTCTGCAGACTGGAGCATCCTTTTATGGCACCGGGATTCCCACAGCCCCCTTTTAACTTTCACTTCTGTCACAGCTTTTGTTCATGACATCAAGTGGGCTCCAAAATCAGCCTTCATCTTCGCAGCAGTCAACGAAAGGAGGGTGGAGATTTGGGATCTGAGTGTCAGCATGTGAGTAATGACTTTTCTCAAAGAAGATTCTGAAATTTGATTGTCACACTTTGTTACCTCATGGGTGTTTGTATCAGATCATTACAGCTCCGAACTTTGCTTGCTGAAACTATTGCAGTTTGAAATACTCGTTGTGTAAAAGGAGATGGTAGTTACCAGACATTTGGGGTGAGAAGAGAAGGAGCTGGATGCCTCACGGAGCTGATAAAGTGCAAAACTGCCCTTTTCCTGCAGAAATCATGGCAGAGCTCGAAGGAAAAATAACAAAACTGAGCTGCTTTTATAGAGATTGGATGGTCTGAAGTTGAGATGACTCAGTTACCTGTGGCCTTGTCCAGCTGCTCTGGATTTTTTGTTACTGACAGTGTGAGGCCCCGGTGGATCCAGAGCCCTGGCACATAATGCAAATTATTCATCTAATGAAAATATTAACCACCACTCTCCAGGTTAGGACATATTTTAGGCAAGCAGGATATCTTAGTTAACAGCAGCTTGGATTTTTGTTCTGGCAGAGCCCAAACCAAACCCTGCCTCACTTCTTTGTTTTTGAGCTAATCTAGAAGACAGGGAGTGAAACGTGCAGCTCTGCAGCTGGTAAATGCACAGTACCTGTTAATTCTTGGCTTGCAGCTTCGACCCCGTGCTCTCGTGTGCCGCCAGCCCCGGAGGGAATCTGAGCTCTGTCCTCTTTGCCAAGAACGCCGAGTGCCTGCTGCTGGGGGACAGCTGTGGGCAGGTGGGAGTGTGGCAGCTGCACAGCCTGGCTGCTCCCAGCACCGAGGTATGGCTGGGCCGCCCTGGGCCTCCTTCCTCAGCGAGGCAATTCTGGGGAACGCCCAACTAGGGAGCATCGGAAGAGGTGGGATCACAATTCCAGCCCCAGGCTAAAACTGAGGTGGTTCCTGCTCTTCTGCTGCCACACCACCGGAAATTCATTTCCTTTATAAACAAGAGAAATGTTTGCCTGCTGCCAAATACGACAGCACAAATGCAACCCAACCTGGCCTGCCCAAAAGTGCTGCTTTCCCGGGGAGGTAACCACAGCATGACCAGGATTCCAAGGAAGAACCAGCTCTTTTTCCTCTTGTTTTCCAGGTTGGTTCCTTGCGTGACATCGTGGCTCCTGCTGGAGCTGTTTAACAGTAGCTGTTATCCCTTCTCCTTTGGGAAACAGCAGGAAGGACTTGCTGTAGTAGGAACATAAACTGGTTATCCTTTTTTTAGCCAATAAAGTTTCTCTTTGAAGCCACACTGCTTAGAAACTTCTTTCAAACGCCCTAAATTTCCTCCTGGAAGTGCTCTCATTGCACAGTCAGTGTTCATACCTGGATGGCCTTCTCCGGAATCCTGATCATGGAAAGGTCTCCAAAGTCTTTTCTCCCTAGGCCTTTATCCCTTTCTGTTTTTCCCACAAGGCCTTTTCTCCTTAGGTTGGAGGCAGGCAGTGTTTGGCTGCCTAGGCTGGCTTTTTTGGGGGCAGAGCAGAAGAAACAGCAAAAAACACCCAGCTGGAGAATTTTCAGGAACTTCCTGGCCACAGGAAATAGGGAGCATCTCCAGAGGAGTGATTAAGCACAAGTTGAACACATTACTTATGGAAACGTGTATTTTATAGATGCAGAACATCCAGCCTCTCTCATTATCCTGACAATAAACAGCCAACACTCAAACGCATCACTGAATTAAGGATCATTTGTGATGCATTAACATCCACTTCCTTCTGTGTGCTGCACATCTGACAGGGGACGTGCAAACTTCCCCCTGACATAAAATGCACCTTGGAGTGTTTCAGAGAGAGACACTCATTAAGGTGATTCATTTGTGAATCATTATTACAAACCTGACCAAAATACACCCCTTATATTTTCCATTCATGCCCATGACTGTTTGCTTACTGCTAAAAAACAAGCTTTCTGTCAGGGCTGTAACACATCATAACCCACCCCGCACACAGTGAAAGTTAATCAGCTGTAACATTATGGGGCTGCAAAACCCTCGTAGTGCCAGGAAGGGCTCAAGATCTTTGAATCGTCCTTAAACATAGAATTTCCGACCACGTAACTGAGAAATTTCCTCCTAGAGGCATTGTAGTGCAAGGATTTTTTATAGATACTTAAGAGACACTGAAGCCAGCATTAGGAACCAGTAACTCGGAACCAACCTCTGCTCCCAGAGCAGCGACTCAGCTCCGTGTGCTGCAGGATCATGTCCTATCCCTTGGCACACTGGGAATCCTGGCTGGGACACCTCCATATGCCACAAGCCCCCTCTGGAGCAGATTTTCTCAGCAGTGCCTGGCACTGGCAGGGTTTTCCCCACCAGCATTCACAGCCACCAGCGAACAAGGTGGGGGAACAAGAGGTGCACAATGCATACATCATGGGAAGGAGTTAACTCCCTTCGTCCTTGGGGCCACCAACACAAAGAGCCCAGCCAGGACAGGGCACCGGGCTGTGCCACACACCAGTGTGGGGAACACAGACACCAAACCCACTGAGTACAAATCGTGTCATAAACACCCCTTTGTTCCGGCAGAACACACATTAACTGCATCCACCCGAGCCATACCCCATAAACGTGTTACACCTCAGGTGCTCCCAGTAAAGCAGCTACGTAGACTCAAGAAATCTTTAATACCTGACTGAGATCTCAAAGCACTTCAAACATGACCAGAAACAAGCCGTTTATTTGTTTTCAGCAAACATTAAGTCACCCTCAGAGCGAGCTGGTACTCGGCGGAGTGCACGGGCCGTCAGTATAAATGGGAAAGTTCCAGCAGAACTCCCCACTCACTCCCCTCTGCCCTGCCCGTGCCCAGCTGGGAAGCACCGCGTTGGCAGCATGAGGGGCACGGTGCTGGCACTGGCCTGCCTTGTTCTCCTGCTGCTGGCACGGGGAGGAGAAGGGGAAGGGAACACAGTGAGGCTCTGCGGGAGGGACTTCATCAGAGCCGTGGTGTTCACCTGCGGCGGCTCGCGCTGGAGGAGGCTCCTCACTGACCACCACGACCTGTGGGGTGAGTACCAATTAAAGCATCCCGGGCTCTTCCCTGCCTGCTGCACCGGGATCCAAGGGGATCCAGTGGGATCCGAGGGGACTGGGAAGCAGCGCATGCCCTGCTCCCCTCAATCCGTGCAGCTCCAGCCGCTGCAGCACAGGCTGGGCTGGGCTGGGCTGGGAGGCAGCCAGCGAAGAGCTGCAACTCCTCCTTCGTGTTCCCTCTGTGTGCAGCTGGTCTGGCTCAGCCTCCTGGGCTGTTTCGCTGAAGAAAAATCATTTAGACCAAGATTTTCCAAGCTCACCTGAGGAACAGGATTCAAGCCAAGGCTGTCACTGGAAATCTCTCTGCCATCACATTTCAAGTTTCGCTGAAGTCGGTGCAAGTGTCTCACTGTGGTCTTCCCTTTCCCCACTAGAAACCAGAAACTTTATTACAACTTAAAAATACTATTACTAAAACATGCTGAATGTTTACTCTGCAATTTAAGTACCTTCACATGTTTTTGTGTATAGTTATACTTATTAGCACATTTTTTGATACTCGTGTTGTTTTGATTTGGCAGTCAGAAAATTGAACCATTACACGCCCTGCTAGAAATTTGTACTCTGACAGATTAAAATAAATAGAGAACAAGAAAATAACTGAGGCAGATGACAGGAGCAGAGGCTTTCTGCACTTCCTACATCTGCATTTTTGGAAAATTCTCTGGCAGCAGCAGCTTGAAACAAACACAAAATTGGTAACACAGGCAACCCCCTCCTTAAAGTCTGCTGAAGAACCCTTGCTTCTAAAAAGTGAGAACTACCACACCTTTACAGACTGCACAAGGCCCAGCTCTACTGAGGTGTTTCAACCGCAGCTGAATTGTAATTTCTGTGGGAACACCCCGAACTTTGAAATCCTGGGGTGGATGATACCTTAATGCAACATCTGCACTTCAGGAAACCCACAGGTCCAGCAGATCAAATCACAGTTTTTCCTGGAGAAGCAATTGTATCAGTTTAAAGACTCAAGGCAGCACAGGACACTCGTCACTAGAAATCCCTGAACTACAGTTTTTACCGTGTTGATCACAGACTGCTCCTCACACACCTGCTCTCAGTGAGGAGTCTGTGATGTGGTGCTCATATCAGAGAGTAACACTCAGCTCCCTGGCTGCAGGTTGGTCTGTCCTTCTAGTAAAGATAAAAAGCATAAATTACTCAGCTTTCCATGACTTTTAGCTTCTCATTCTCCTGTGACAGAGAGTGAAAACCCCCAGCATTTCGCACGCGAGGACGAGGGTGACGCCGACTTCTCGCCACACCCACAGCAGAGGCTGAGGAGCCACAGCCAAGGACCCCAGGACGTCAAACCCGATCAAGACTTGAAAAACACCAGCAAAGCTCCTGTGCTAAACAAGCGTGAGGCAGCCAAGCTGCTCACCACATCCTGCTGCAACGTGGGCTGCAGCAGGAGAGAGATCAGCTCCCTGTGCTGAAATGCAGCAGCTCGGTGTCGCAGCTTCCAGGGATTAAAATAATCATGACACAAACCACAGTCGGTTCAGTTGTGTTCTTTAATTGTAGCTTTACCCTTTCTGGGTGTTAAATGTCACCGTGCACACCAGCAAGTGGCTTCAGGTTGTCTGCATTTCACAGTGCTTACAGTGGGTTAAACTTTTAGTCGTGAGTACATCAAGTATTTCTTCCCAACTAACTACTGTTCTGGTTTCAGCCTGGCACCTAAAATGTAATAAAATAAGCAGTTTATGATAGGTTTGTTTGCTGACTCGGGGAAATCTAACAGCAGGTTTCAGCTGGGAAATAGGGGTAGCAAAAAGCCTGGTTTCAGAATCAGAGCAAGGTCAGCCAGACCCCATCTCAGCTGTTCCCCATCTGGTGGGGAACAGCTGCACCAGGAGAGACCTAGGATCATCAGCACCAGCCCCAAAACCAGGCAGGCAAAACCCATGGTTTATCTCCTAATCCAGATACTTCCAGTCATGTTTCCTGGAGGAGAACAGGGAAAACATTACTTACAGGGAATATTCTGAAGATACTTCCCCTATAGGGAAAGTTCTGAAAGCAGCGATCAGGTGCAAAACTACTTCCCAGAGAAAATTCTGGGAAAGATCCTCATAACATTCACCCAAAGGCTCACATTTCAAAGCAGGTGAGAGTACCTTGGTCCTTCACAGGTGTTTTCAACAACAGAGATGGGAAGAGTTAGGCTGAATATTCATTTCTCCTGCTGTTAAACTCGACTACCTCCCTATTCAAAATACACACCATAGACATTTGCCACAGCAAACAGCGAGGTGTTCTTGAACACATAGGAAGAAAATGTGTCAGTCCCAGGATCCCAGAGGCACCTGCTCCCGATCTGCAGGCTCTGCTCTCCCAGCTGCCCAACGTGTGTCACCACCACGATCTTGTACCTGGGCACCCCCAGCTCTCTGACCCGCACCTTAACAGCCTGCAGAGAAAAACAAGGTTAGTCCATACATGCTCAAAGATGGGGATGGACTTTTAGCAGGGCAAGGGGGAACGGTATTAAATTGACAACAGGGCAGGAATGGATGGGATATTGGGAAGGAATTGTTCCCTGGGAGGGTGGGCAGGCCCTGGCACAGGGTGCCCAGAGCAGCTGTGGCTGCCCCTGGATCCCTGGCAGTGCCCAAGGCCAGGCTGGACGGGGCTGGGAGCAGCCTGGGACAGTGGGAGGTGTCCCATGAGGCTGGATGGGCTTTAAGGTCCCTCCCAACCCAAACCAGTCTGTAAATCTATTCATTAACTCGTCTATGTCTGTACCGCCCTCAGCGCAACCCTTGGGGCATCTCGCCAGCCGCCTCCAGCCTTTACCTTACACTTTACCGCTATTTCGCGGGGACATTTGGGGAGCCCCCAAGGCCCCCATCGAGGTGACACCCCGCGGGAACACGAGGACCAATGCCCCGTGCCCGCCCCACCTCAGCGATGTCCCGGGCCGCCTCCCTGCACGGCCCCGGCTCGTAGCGCTGCTCCCTCAGGGCGCTCCCCACCACATCCCTCAGGATCTCATCCACCGCCGCCACCGGGAAGCGCCTGCCAGGCCCTGCGAGGCAAAGCTCGGGTTTGTGAGGGGAAAAGCCGCCGCGCTGGAGGCTTTTTGGAGGGGCAGTCGAGACCCACCCGAGCCGGGCTCGGCGGGGTTTTCACCGCCCTCCATCGCCCTCAGCTGCGGGGGGGAGGCGGAAGGGCGGCGGCGCCGGGAGCGGGGCCCGCCTCTATCCCGCTTCTATCCCGCCTCCATCCCGCCTCTATCCCGCCTCCATCCCGCCTCCATCCCGCCTNCCGCCTCTATCCCGGCGCATTCCCGGCCCCCGGCATTCCCATCCTCAAGGCTTTATGTTCCTGCCGCTCCCCCGGCTCCCCATAGTTTCCACCCGTCCCTGCGTGTCCCCACAGCCCTCACAGGTCCCCGTGGCTGCCGCGCGGCTCCACGGCCTCCACAGCTCC
>WEIT01026613.1:4902-74740 GCA_013389985.1 Dryoscopus gambensis
CTGGTGTTTGCTGTCGCTGCCAGGCTGAGAGCAGAGCCCGCCCTGCCCTGCCGTGCGCGGGGCTCCGCGGGGCTCCGCGGGGCTCCGCGGGGCTCGCGGCCCTTTGGGGAGGACGTGGAGTGTGCATGTAACAGCGACATGTCATGACAGAATTAGAAAAGGATTTTACACTGCCCGGGCCGGCTTGGACCGTGCCACAAGTTGCATAAAATGCAGCGTCAGAGAAAGGCTGTGGATTTTAAACCCCAGCAAGATGGAAAAAGGCCGCTGCTGTGTCCTCTGTAGAAGGTGTACAAGGGCAAATGACAGAAAAAAACAGGAAAAATTCTTCTATTTGCTTACAGGGTTTTTTTCCACATAATAAGTCGTGTTAATGCTCAAGTGAGGTAAGAACCAAGCAAATAAATAAATAAAACGGTGAAGTGACTTGGTCAGCAATCTCCAGTAAAGGTAAACAAACCAGGTATTGCTCTGGGATGGTTTGGTGTGGTAGGAAGGGGTTTTGGCATGATTTGGGATGATTACATTACTCACAAGGCAAAGATTGACTCATAATGAAATGACAGTTTCTTGTTCATTGCAGAACATCAAATTTCCACATTTGTTTTAAAACAAAGGACAAGATTAGTTATAAGTAACAATGTGTTGTGAGCCCCAACAGCTGAGTCTGCAGCAGCCAAATGAGGGAACTGGAGGAATCTCGAGATAAATGGGTGCAATTAGGAACAGAATTTTCCTTTCTCCAGGTGGATTGAAATAACTAAATGAAGTGGGCAGGAAGTTTTTATTGAATATCCACCTTGCAGACTGTGTAGTTGTGGTTTGGTATAGCCAAAGCTATGAATGAAAACTGATCTTTTTGATAAAAAAGTATTAGAATTTATTTAGAAAGCAGGGGTGTTTTCTGAGTTATGGTATTTTATAAAATGTAACAGGGAGATAACCTCATTTTGCAGCAGTGGGAGCCTTAACAGCACTGGTTACACTTGGGAAGGAGGCATCACTTTTCCCCATTAGTAACTAAGTAAAAAAAATACATTAACAGCTTCACATCTAACTTAAAATAAATGTCGAAAGTCAAGCTAGACTTCCGAGTCTGAGAGGAGAAAGTATGAAAGAGAAAAAAGTGGAAATACTCGTAAGGTAAAATGAGCCTGACTTCTTGTTTGAAATGCAGTGTTAGTGTTTCTAACATGCATGCTAATTTAGATCTGAATCCTCAGTGCCTTGTTCAGGCAAATTAGTCATTGATTTTAGAAGCCTCTTTAAATTCAATATAAAATTGAGGCAGATATTTGACTTGGTTCCTTTTTTATTTTAATTATTTTTTACATATCAACCTTACGTTTACTTTACATTCCTGGACTCGCTTTAGCCAGACTTACACTTCTTAAATGAAATACTGTCTTACCCTTGCTTGGCTCTTCGGCACACCTGCAGTTGCTCTGGCCACACCATGAGAGCCATGTCCTGTGGCCGTGGCTGCTGCAGCCCTGAGCCCAGAGACAGCCCCCGGCTCCAGCAGCACTGCCAGGAGCAGCGTGGGGGATGAGGGCTGCTGCCCCTGGGCCTCAACAGGCTGCTCTCAAAACAGCCATTTTGCAAAATAGATTCTGGTTGTTAAAAAACAAATTACTGTTAATTGTTTTCTTCTTTTATATGACCGACACCTACCCCAAATAGATGTGCTGCCATGGCCCTTTTTCGTGTGCTGAATGTAGCTCGTAAGTAGAAACACCGTGTGTGGTGTATTGAGCAGTTCTAATGCAGATTGTTTTGAAGCAGAACCCTTGAAATGAAGTATTTGCAGTCACTGTTAAGTATCGGCTGTCTCAGGAGGGTGCAGGGCTGGGGTCAGCACTGTGGTGGCACACAGGGTCTGTTGCCCCGGGACCCCGCGGCCCGGCCCAGCCCACCTGCGCGTGGCTCATCACCCCACTCCCACAGAATGGGGGCTTCACCTTTCAAAAACTATTTGCCTGTGGGCAGCGAACAAGTAGACTTTTCTGAGAGTGTATTACGGTAACAGAATTGTTAATACGACTAATTTCAGTTCATTATTTTCTTGGGTTTGAAATTTTACAGCGATCTTCCTCACAGATACAGCAGAACTGCTGTAGCACAGATTCATTAAATGCCCTTGATATCAGCATAAACAAGGTATAGCACATTTCTTTGTGGCTTGATAAGGGTTGGTGTTCTGATTCTCCTGTAACAGGCAAACAGAACACTTGTCATGGAGGTCATTTGCTTTGCTTCCAAAACATATTTTCTTTAATATGCACAAAATTTTCCTCTGCAAACATTGACATGAACTTGTGAACATGCAATTCCTATTGGCTTCAGTGAGAGCCATCCTTGCTCATCAAAGGAGGGAATTTGGCTCTTGATTTTACTGCAATCAGTGTTTTATTTATAATGTACAAGAGTGCACGTGCACTCTCCCAGTAAGAGCTGATGGGATTTATGTGCACATGCTGAGGACCAAATCCTCCCAGTAGCTGTTAGGAAGTTTACTTTCGTGTGCTTGTCCCTTGGTGTAACCCGAATCGCCATTCACTGATGACAAAAACAAAACAAAACCAAACAAAGAATAATTGTCTACATAATTTTTTTTCTTTTTGCAGTTGTTACTTTCATCATGTTAGTATTATGATAGGGAGCAAGCAAGCTTGAATCTGCAGAAGAAGCTATGAGTATCGTTTTGAAGCCTTTCTGGTTACAGCCAGGGATTACTGTGATTGAGAGAAGCACCACTGCTCCTTACGGGCTGGCACTGGGGCATTCCCTGTGTGCCAGTGAGGGGCACGGGCTGCAGCCTGGGCATGGGGACGGCTCTGGGGACAGCCCTGCACTCCCCAGCGGAGGCACTCGGCACGGTGCCGGGCTCTGCTCGCGCGGCTGGAGCCGAGGCCCTCCAGCTCTGTGGGACTGGACCCGTGGGCTGTGGCACGATACCTGCCAAAGCTCATTAGTGAGAAAGGCCAGGTTCTTCCTGAACACCGACCCCCCAGAACGATTGTATCCAACCTGTGAGATCCTGGCCTTTAGCAGAACCAGCTTGACAACAGCTTGCATTTTTCTGTTGCCTGATAGCGCAGTTCCTTCCTTCCCAGTGGAAACAGCTTCTCTCTGCTCTGTTTTTTTTCTCTCGTGTCACAACATTAATCTAGTTTCAGGGGGATGTAGGTGCATTTGCTGAGGTTTCCTTTGATAGTGCATATCAAATGAGACAACTGTTAATTTGGTATCATAAAAAGAGGCTTATTAGCAAATCACAATAAATCACTGTAGAAAATCATGAAACCAAAACAAAGACCTCAAAACAAAACACTGAAATGCCCACAGAAGAGGTGAGCTACCAGGGTCAGGGGGATACCTGGTACAGTGAGGTCCAGCCGTACATGAAGGTCTGGTAACCCCAGCACTGTTCTTAAATATTCAGGATCTCCTGCAGATTTTTTTTGGTAGTTGATGCTCTCTGATGACCCTTGACCACCTTGGCTGTGTCCCTCTGTGGTGCTGTGCCCGGGGTCTGTGGCAGACAGTGGCCAGGAGCAGGCCCCCAACAGCTTACGAGCCTTGTTCCAAGCTTTTGAAAGGTCAGAAGCCACAGAAGAAGTGGACTGGGTGCTGTGGGGGGCAGGGGGAAGTTAGTGGGCAGAGGGAGGAAGTGTTGAGCCAGCTCCCCGGGTTCCACTGTGGCTGCGCAGGCTGGAGCTGGCCAGGCACCACATATCCTTCCCACGGGTTGAATGATGTGTTCAGGATACTGGAGCTGGGGCGGTGTGGCTGGTAGCTCACAGGGGTGCAAAGCCACGGGCTGTGGTGGATGGATGGCAGCTGCCATGGGGGAGCAAGCTGGTGCTCCCTGCCTGTGGGGTGGGGTCATGCAGGTGGGTCTGCTGCTCTTCCAGCATTTCTGACTTTCCAGAAGAGGAAGAGCTGATCGTCCCCCCTGCTCCCCACTGTTAATAATCATGGTTTGCAGACTAAATATGTGTTCCATGAATGTTTGTGTGTGCTTACAAGCTTGAGTCAGTACCCGTCATCCCTCTGGAGCCCTCCTCGATGAGGAGCAGTGTGAGCAGCGGGTACGAGAGCTCGTGGGGCTGGCGGTGCATTCTCCAGCAGCCGTCAGCAGCCAGGGACGTTCCCCGCGCAGAGGGGCTGATGCTGCTCGACGGCCCCCGGGCGGGGGCTTGAGCCAGCAAATCCCTGCTCCCAGCAGTGCCAGTGAAGCCAATTGCCCCGGCGTGCAGCAGCTTGCAGTGTCATGCAAGGTCAGTTTACCTGACAGCGAGTGTCTAGTGAGAGCTCAGTGGAGCTGCTCCCTGCAGTGTTTGGGGATGTGGCTTTTCACAGGCCTAAGCTTTTCACCCACCCGAAGCAGAAGTTGCAGTTTAACATCATGTGTTGTCTTCACAGCTGGATCTTGGCATGGGCTTCTTCTGGTGGTAAGAAAAGTTTCCCCTGCAGAGTTTGACCCGGTGGGGTCAGGTCCCACTCACACTGGAGTTGATACAGAAAGTGTGGTGGGGCCCTACGTGAGCGCTAGCACCAGCAGTGAGGCTGGGTATTGTTAAACGTGCAAATAGTGCAAAAATACAAATGGAGTAAAACGATTCGAGAGAAGAAATGGCAGTGTAATGTTGCAGCGATGCTATCTCTGCACGGCATTATTGGTTTGAACCTGCCAGGCTCAGTTCTTGGAGCTGCAACAAACAAGTGATTCAGCTGATGGGAGCAGAAAGTGTTAATAACACTGACAGCTACTTTGGTAATGGAGGAACAGGCGGATCCTACTACCAGGGATTCCCGCTGCGCCCTGGCTGCTCCCGGCCAGAGCTGCTGGGGAACAAAGTTCCACAGAGGAGGCAGAGTTAGTATTTCAGCGGCAGCTTTCCTTCATGTCTTGCGCTGGGGCTGCAGGGGCATGCGTGACCTCTGTGGGGTCCCCGAACTTCTGTGAGGGTGTCCTGGGCCGCGGGGAGCCGGCACTGCTCCGGGGTGCGCAGCTCCCAGCAGCTCCTTCGATCTTGCTGCCCCGGCCTCGCAGCCCATGCTGGGGCTAGTTCCCAGCATGGTTTTGTGAGCGCAGAATAAATTAGCCATGATGGCGCCTGCATTAATTTTATGTGGGAGAATCCCCAGGGATTCCAGAGCAATTACAGGGAGTGCAGTCTTGCCCCGTGCAGCGTCCTCCCCATCCTGCGGCTGTTCCCCACAGAGGGAAGCAGCAGCAAGAGGGGACAGGAGGGCTGGGTGATGCAGTGCTGGTACCTGCAGCATCCTTTGTGGCAAGGCCAGTGCGGGGTGGCCGGTGGTCCCACTGCGCTCCACAGCCGGCGCAGGGTGCCAGGACCGAGCGCCAGCAGCAGTGGCACTTGCTCAGCTGGCGTGTCCTACAGAAAGGCCGGAAAGCAGGCCCAAGGCAAGAGCGCTGTCTTGGCTTCATTCATGTCCCTAGAACACTGGTTGTCTTGAGTAATTGAAGCCTGTCCCATTTGTGGCTTTTTTCTCAAAAAATCAGCTCATACTTTGGCAGGGGTTTGTCTGAGTGCATAGCGGATACATTCAATGACAGGAATTATAACATTCAGTTTGCTGGATGCCACAATTAAACCTCAGGTTTTTCACCCAACCATCCGAAAGCTAACTGGACGGTTTCACTCAGGCTGGAATACACACAAACAAGGGCAATCCATGGCCCCGGATCCCAACAATGTGATTTTCATCACCTTACCAGTCTTTGGGGAGTCTTCAGCTTCCATCTGGAAGTACCTTCAACTCTTTCCACCTACAGATCTTGAAATAGCTATAACAGAGAGAAAACCAAAATTACATGGAGTTTATTGCCATTTCAGAAGGAAAAAAGCGTTTGAAAAAGTTTATTCAGGAAGCCAAGGGAAGTTAAGTGGGAGACATTTGCCATTTCATCAGTCTGTTGGTGATAGCCATTCATGTCATAAATGGCTTGTGTCATTTGATGCCAAAAATAACACAATTTTCCTCCCCAAAGGCCTATAGGGTTTTTTTGCAATAAATGTTTATTTGTTAATAATATCCTTTAAACAGTCCAGCCTTGACCTCAAGTCTCCAAAAGAATCCATCTTCTCTCTGAAAAATCCTGCAAAGTTTGTGTAATTTTTTCTGGGAAGGTGTAATTGATGGCGCAGTGAAGGGCAGTGTGTTTGCTTTAACTACTGCAGCTGCGTGGATTAACTGTTTATAAGGGCCTACTGTGCTTTGAATGGTGACTTGCTTAGATTTCAGGCCTTAGTTGACAGCACTTCCTAATTGTTCCTTGGATTTGCTTAAGTTCAATCAGTAAAAATAAATTTCTGCACTGAGCTCACCCGTCGTTCTTCCCTCATCGCTGCTTCAGAACCTTTGAAATGCTCGTTTGTAGGAGTTTGATTCCATGGATCACCCTGCAGCCTTGAAATGGGGGTGATCAGGATAGGGGCTGAGCGGGGCTGAACTTGTTCTGTGTTTCCTGCTGGTTTCAGAAAACATGTCAGAGGAATTTGGGTGCCGAGCAAATAACCTGTATGCAAATATTTTTGACAGGCTTTCAGTGTACTAATGGGAGTCTCTAGAGCTGAACACAGAACTGACAGATATGAAATGTGATTAAATATTGAAAAATGTAACAAAGGATTTTTAAAATATCCATGATATAGAAACTGTTGCTTTCAGAGAACATAGTAAGTAAGATAATTAATTTATAATATGTTGCACTGTTTTGAAATCGCCCTGCCAAAAGCTGGGGTTGGATTTCCACTGGCAAAGTGTTTGTGGCATGTGACCAGTACCACAGTAAGGCAACAATTGTCGCTTCACTGAATCACCAACTACCACTGATTTAACCAATATTTAATCACATTGTTCAGCTGTTTTTGTTCTGCCATCAGCCACTCTGATCTTTCTCTTACGATTTTTCATGTGAACTTTCACTAAACAAGCAAAGTATTAAGGCATTTGTCAGATATATTTTTGTTAGTCCCTCAATGAAAATGTAGTTTTCTAGAACTCTGGAGGACTTATTTCCTTTAAGATCATCTGAGTTATGGGAGAGAGTTACACATTTAATTTCTCAAAGCAGTTCAGCTCCCAGTGCTAGTTTGTTTTCAGTTCGACAGGCACTTGGATAAAATAAAGAACAGTATGTATAAAATGAATGGAATTCATTTTTTCTTTGAACATTTCACATTTGTGGAGCTAAATTATTTGGATAACATGGACACTCAGGTGTTTTGTGTGAAGCTTATTTTAGTGGGACTCCATAGCGCTAAATGGCACTAGTTGTTTGCTGAGAAAATGTTTGTAGTTTATTAATTGTAACAATTATATGATGCTTTAAAAAAATCTATATTTTGAGAATCAAAGCTTCTGGCTTGTGCTGTGCTCCCACATTTAGAAGTTGGCTAACTTTACTCAATCTCCTCGAGTGCAATTTACAAGGCAAAGTTACACGCGCAGCTGGTGGAAGAGCTGGGGGCCTTCAGGTGCCCAAGCTGTGTGGTAAGTGATCATTTACTTCCCAGGGGCATTTTCTGGGGCAGTCTGGGGCACAGTAACCCAAGCAGCTTCTCTCCTGTACCGGCAAGCATTTGGCTGTTCACAGAATCACAGGATGGGAGAGGCAGGAAGGGACCATGGTGGGTCACCTGGTCAAACCTCCGCACTCAAACAGGGTCATCGCAGAGCACATGGTACAGGATTGCATCCGGATAGTTCTGGAATATCTTCAGTGAGGGAGACCCCACACTCTGTCTGGACAATCTGTTCCAGCGCACGGTCACCCCTGCAGTAAGGAAATTCTTCTCACATTCAGGTGGAACTTCATATCCATCAGTTCCTGCCTGTTGTCCAGGGCAGATACACACGTAGGCTCATGCAGTGGCTGCACAGCCGTGCAAGTGACCCAGCTGCAGGGTGTCCAGGGACAGAGGCAGCGTAGCCTCATCCTCTGCGCTGGGGTGTGAGGTCTGTCCTGTCCTGTCCTGTCCTGCCCTGCCCTCCTCCTCTCTCCTAGAAGTGAGTCCTGTGCAGACCTTGCGTGTGTCCTGTCCAGCCGTGCTCGGGCCGGGCAGTGCCGTGCTGCCCGGGCTCCTCCGGTGCCCCTGGCCTGGGCGATGCAGGCTGGCCCTGACCTGCTCCTGGCCGAGCCCACAGCGTGGCATGGGGGGCCTGGGTGCTGCGGAGGGCGCACTGGGGGTGCAGACACTAACGCTCCCCGAGCTGCCCCTCCTGGCTCCGTCAAGTTTTTCCTGATTCATTCTCAGGTGATTCATGCTCTCAGCATCAGCTGCCTGTTTGTGAAACTGAAAAGAAGCAATCTGAAAGTGAAACAGTACCATTACTGAGGCTGATATGGATTTGCTGCCGTAAGAGGATATTAAAAGTCCCTTTGTTGTACAAAGACTGAGCTTTACCATGTTTTAGTCTTTTTGTCAGCTTTCTTTGGTAGTAAATCAAGTGACAAAACATTTAACTTTATCCCTGTGCGTGAGCACTCGTGCTAATTAATTCAGTAACTCTTTTGACCTTCTGTTTAAAAGATCACAACTAGTGCTGTTCCTGCCCAGACACCACCATCCCTCAGCACCCTCGTTGTTCATGTATTTAAAGCATGGCTGTGGTGGGGATGGCTGGCATCTGTACGCTGTTATATTCTTGTAATAGCAAACATTAAGAAAGTTAAATGGACAAATGAATAAGAGAAAGAGTAGAAAAGCCAAGGAGCAATTAAATGTAACTTTTCATCATGAAAAGGATTTCACTGGTTTATCTTCTAATAAGATTATGTCACCGACACAAGTACCTAGGAGCCTGTGATTGACAGCCTCCTGTACTTTTATCAGGCAGTGTGACACTAAACCTCGGGGCCTTTTGTCCGATAGAGTGAGCTCACGGAAACTTGCCGTCCTAATCCCCTTATTCATGTCAGGCACAGAAAAGAAGTTCTGATCAGATGGCATCTTACAACAGTGTCACCTCCACCCCCTTGGAGGTGGATGGACATGGGACATGGGGCGCTTTGTTCACCGGCCGTGCTGTGCTCCCGCCTGCGGCCCTGCGGCCCCGCTCCGGTCCCGGGGCTCGCGCGCCCTGCCCAGCGCTGCCCTGCAGGATGCACGCACTGGGCAGCTTCTGCCCGGGGGAAGCTGTGTCTGCAGGGCAGGAAAACCCCAGAGAAATGGTAGGATGATTTACAGGCTGTCTGATTTTGTTTATATTCTGTTTTTATTTCTCTGAAGAACATAAGGCCTTTAAGGGAAGTACTTCCTTTTGTGTCGTGTCTGTAAGATTGTGTAGTGAAATGTCTCACTGAGCTTCTTCAAACTTTCCACCCAGGCAAAAGAATAAATGGAGCTAAACCCCCTATCTTTTCAGAAGCATAGGATCAATGTTGTAGAAGTCAGCAATCGATCCCAGTGCTGGTATTATAAGTTTCATAGCTCTAGCCCTTTCTTAGTTGTAGGAATTCCTTTGTGCGTATCCCTGCGGTAACCTATTGCAAATAGCGGTTCCCTGTGGTGCTTTATTTACTTGTCCAACTGTTTGGAAGTCTGTTAGTCTAAAGATCAGATGCTCTGAAACAAATCTTATTACCTTAACCAGCTCTGCAAATTCTTCTTTCTCCATTTTTATTGACTTCTCTTCAGCTAGAACTAATACATGTGCAGCAGGTGGGCAAGTACATCTTTCAAAGTTTAGCCCCTCAGATTTAACATGAGAAACTATAAATCTTTTTGTTTTCCTTGGAAAATGTGGGAAACCACAGGTATTTGAAGAGTTGCCTCCTCAGTGGATTTGTGAAGTTTATATTGGTTGCTGTAATTTTTGAAACAGAAGTCTGGGAAATTTTGAAAGAATGCTGCATTCTGGGGCATAGTCTAATTAATTACTTTTTTCCTTGCATGAAGTATTTTTTCAAGCTGTAATCAAAAGCAATGGAATGGGAAAGTTTTAAGTTTTTTTTCCTTTTCATCCAGCGTTGTATCACTGGCAGAGAAACTGCATCAAACTTCCTCCAACTCATCTGCCACAAGCTGGTTCCGTCGGCACTACTCACCAGCCCTCATTTGAGAAGGCGTGTCCAGCTCCTCTGTATTTTTCATCTCTATGCACATTTTTAAAGTAATTTTAGATGTAAAAAGTCAGTGCTAATTAAACGTTTTAAGAAATCATCCTTCAGGAATTCCCCTTTCTCCTCCCTGTCCCCCGCCCCAGCTCCTGGCGACCTCGTGCTCCCTGGTGGGTGCTCACATCCCATCCTGGGCAGATGCTTCATCTCTTGTGGCACTTTGCTCCAGCAGATATCAAAGTCCTTTGCAGAGCGACCTGCCTGGGGTTCCTGCAGGCTGGGGCCTGTCCCAGGCACTCTTATCCCTGGGACACACAATTTCTTCCCATGTGTTCCTAGGACCAGGCTGCCGCAGGAGCCGGGATGGGAACGTTCTCATGTCTGGGGTGTGCAGAGCCATTTGCTGCTGCTTTGCCTGCGTTTGTTTTTCCACTGTAAGCACCAGCGGCCGCCAACATGAAGTGCAAAAGGGAGCATACACAGGATCTTATTTAAAAAAACAGCATGCAAGGGGACCTGCAAGGCTGCGGCTTTCCTGAAGCAGAGCGTGTTTGCTTGGAACAGCCAGCTCTGCTCGGATCTTGGGAGTGCAGTCTGGTGTCAGTTTGCTGTGGCCTCTGCAGCACGGGCAGGGCTGGAGGCGCTCAGCTGAACACAGCATTATGTACCCTGGAAACTCGTGAGGCGGGTGCAGGAGTCCATAAACGTCTGTGAACTTCTCAGGTCAATTAACTGGTAGGTGAATTGAGCAGACGGTGTGATGTCAGGGTGAGCTCAGGGAGGACGTTCAGTGAAACTGTAAAGGGCATCAAAACATTGGCAAAAGCCTTTCTGAAATACAGGAATGTTTAACACATCTGAGGTGTTAAATGCAAGCAGAAGCAATGTGGTATGAAGCTGTGTGTATGCCAGAGAAGGGGACTTCAGAAAGCATCTGAGATCCTGTTAGTATCCTGGATTTGAACTTGAGGGCTGTTTACCACTCCCCTCTGAGCTCTGCCAGCTGTGGTGCCAGTTTGGGGTGTCCTGCCCTAACACCGAACACGTCTGTTGCAGAAAGGTGTAGGAAATACAGCATGTGCCGCATCTTCCAGAGGGAACCAAGCCTCACTGTGTGCCCTGACGCTACACACAACAGCTCCTCTTGCTTTCCTTGATGTGTCCTGCCCTTCTCTGAGCAAGAAGATCAGTAAACAGGGAAAAAACATCCGTCCACAGTGAGTTTGGGTGGTGTTCCTGCAGTACTTGATGCTAAAGCTTTCTCATTGAAAGAAAAATAACGTTTGTTTGGACCAAAAAAAAAAAACCAACAAAAAAACCCCCTTTGGGGATTGAATTTCAGAGCCTCTCTGCCTTACTCTCAGCCCCCTCTGAAGGCTGAAATGATTTGTGAGCCAGGGCCTGTGACCCAGGGAGGCATCAAGCAGCAGAGAAGGGAAACATTTGGAGTTCAGAGGGACAGTGGGTCTTGATGACCAGTGTAAGACAATGCAGATGTTTCAGATCATGAAGTTTCTGATGATGAAGAAAAAATGCCCGTTACAGCCTCTGGGCTGGGGTCTTCTCTGCAGCTCTTTTTCCTTGGTATAATGTTGTCACATCTCACAGGATTATATTTTTAGGATTTATTGTGGAAGAATCTTGGTGCTTATTGCATTAGGCAATTCTGATGAGCAGGGTGGGATTTTAATTTCCCACTGGGAAGTGGGTTACTGCTCTGCCCCATGGGTGTTGGCAGGGGCACCCAGAGCAGTAGTGGTGGGCTGGGCAGTGTGTGCTGCCAGCCCTGGCAGTGGCCCATGGAGGGTTGTCTGAGAGGAGGTGACCCAGAAGGGCAAGAGTTTTTGGACAAGAGTCCTACAATAATGGCATGTCCCCCTGTCTTTTCTGATATAGACAGAGGTTTCCTGGAAGGAGGATAGGTTCTGGAACAGGGAAAGAAAAATACTGATGGAGGAGGAGGAGAAATCATTCAGGATTCTGAGTCAGCAGTAGGTCTGCTAAACATCTAGGTACTGACCACTGGCCATGTTGGCTCTGTCCAGTCCCAGCCTGTTGATCTTGGTGCTCCTGCCTTGGGAGCAGTGGAGAAGACCTGGTGGGGCAGCACCCGCCCTGCGGACAGGAGCTCTGGGACCTAGCCCCGGCACACGGATTTGAACCTGCACTGCATCCAGGGCAAAGCATCCCTCAGCATCACTGCTGGGCCAGAGACGCGTGCGAGTCTGGCACCCAGGTTTGTGAAAAAGCGGGCCAGAATTATGTACTGAGCACGTGTACAAGCACCAGGAGAACAGCGTAGGCTGTGGAGCCCAAGTTGGAGAAACAAGCTCTGATTCTATCTGATCTAAAGCTTAATATGTGAGAAACAGCAGACACCAGTCCCGTTGTGTTTGGGTGCACGCTGGTGTCGCTGCTGGCCAGAGACCATGCCCATACCCAAGCTCAGTGCAGGGCTTAGCTACCAGAGGCCGTGTGGGGCTTGAGGATGGCTGTGGGGCTTTATTCCCAGGCAGGAATCACAGTGAGAAGATGCCAAGAGACCACCCTGAGCACCAAGGTAGGCATGGGTGCAAGCACCTCACGGTCTCAGCAGTCAGTCCCAGCGCAGCTGGAAGTGACACCTTTCCCTGATTCCATGTAGAAAAGCTACGTCCCGTGCTGCTGCCAAAATATGTGAGCAGTGGGGCTGGGCCTGGCCTCACCTCACTGGGTCTGCCGCAGCCACTGCTGCACCGGCAAATCTCGAATTACATCTGCAGTGAGGAAATAGGACACTGAATTTAAAATACCGTTTTGTTAAAAAAAACAAAAAAAAAAAAACACAAAAAAAACCAAAAACAAACAAACCAAAAAAACCCACCAAAAAACAAAAACAACTGACTGCCTGTTGGCTTGGGGGAGTGCGGAGGCTCTTCAAGGTCTTCCTGACATCTGTGTTGCTGGGAGGAGGGTGTGCCCGGCACCCCCTGCGGGAGGGGATGGCGGAGGGGCTGCGGGAGTCAGCCGGAGCCTCCAGCCCCGGTGCCGGACCCTGCCCAGCCCCGCGCCCGCCAGGGCTGGGGAGCGCCGCGCCCGCCAGGGCAGGGCAGGGCAGCCGCGGCAGGTTTGCATCTTGGCACTGCTGCGGAGGGGACTCTGGCTGGAACAGTTCCCGTGGACTCTGCCAAGCTGGAGCCTGGCAGAAGAGTGAGAATTTCCTAACTGTGACAAATGCCTGCCTGAAAAAAAAATGTGTTTATTCATCAGTGGTGCGTTCAATTAGCCTGAGCTTTGGAAAAGCTGTCTCATCGCTCCAACAGTCTCCCCTGCCATTTGAACCACCTCTGCTGAGGAAAAGACTAGATCATGTTTTGCTTTAAAGAAATTTAGGAACTGCTTATTTCTGGTGCTCCCCTTTGCAGCCCAGCTTTGACTTCGGATGCTAACTGGAATGGGAACATGCCTTCTTGGTTGTGTTTGCTATGGAGAGACAAGTTTTTTTGGCCTTTTGGTAAGTTACTGTTTTCTTACTGGGTATAGCTAAAAAAATTAAACCAGGACTTAGCCCCCAGAGAACTTCTGTCACAGGGGGTTTAATTAAGAAGCCACTTCCATGATCTGTTGTCACTGTGATAAAAGTAACTTTGTGATTTTGAGGAGGTGGCTGCCACCTCAGTGTGGTTCCCCACCAGTGGGGCAGACACAGTTTTGCCTTTTGACTTTGGCATTCAGCACTGGGCTTATGATGGAATCTGAGCACGGCCTTTACTGCCGTTATGGTTGAGGGAGCGTTGTTACAGGCATAACTGGAGTTTTGTAAGCATGTGCTGGAACATACACTTAAGATATTAAAAAGAGGTTTTCAATAACAATCGTGTTTAGAAACAAATGACCTTGGTTTTCCATTTCTGGGCTGTTCTGTGTGAAGCCAAATGATCACTGTTCCAGGGGTGCAATCTGCTGCATCGACTTTGGGGTTTCAGGCACAAGAGAAGCAAGCTGCCTACTTTAAAATGGTGCTGAGCTAGCAACAATGCTTCTGCCTCCAAAACAGCTCCACAAAGTACCATCTCTAGTAATCAGCTGATTTTTTTAGGTCATATGTAAATTAAGAACACATCTGCTTTCCATATGTCTCACATACACAGCTTACATATGTTTTTGGATGTATTATCTTAATCATATTTATTGGCCAAAGCAAAAAAAAAATAATTAAAAAATATTTTTGGATTCATAATATTATAAAATCAACAACTATAAAGCAAATGAGTCATGTAGTGCACTGCAGTTACAGTGTACAATTGCAACAAGTATTTAAGGGCTGTATTTCTTTGCTGGATCAAAATCTATAGGCAACATTACTATCTCTCCTGTATTTTTGTCTAACAGAGATCTAAAGAAAAATTAATTACACTTCTCTGACTGATTGTTATTCTGCTGAAGTATGGTTCTAATCCTTATTAACATTCTCCAAAGTCATGCATGAAATATGACTTTT
Organism: Dryoscopus gambensis; assembly: GCA_013389985.1. NCBI lineage: Eukaryota > Metazoa > Chordata > Aves > Passeriformes > Malaconotidae > Dryoscopus > Dryoscopus gambensis. Next base: position 19,479 of record WEIT01026613.1, read on the forward strand.
GCACCACACTCTGTGGCATATGTTTTCTCTTTCCAGTGTATTTTTCAAACTATCTTCAACCCTCACTGCTGTTCATTATTTTAAGATAGGTTTAAAGTTTGCCACAGTCTCAAAACTGATCCAGTACAGAGCATTGCAAGGAAAAAAAATGACACATCATTCTGCTCATGAACACAAATTGCTTCTGATTATTTAGCTTTGAATGTTCTCCTCATACTGTTTTTATTAAAAGCCCCAGTATATTTATTCTTGATAGTGTCTTCAATTAAGTTAAAAAGAGTCCCTTTTCTATAGCAGTATGTAAAGAAAATAGTTGTTACAACCGCAAAATTACCGAAAAAACCTGGTTCTAGTAAAGTACTACTTCAGTTCAACAACCACAGCACGAAGTTTGCTGTTTTCTTGTAAACTTTCCAGCCATTAGATAAACAGTGTCTGTGTCTTCACACAGAGCTGCACCCTCATATTGTTTGAGGACAGTTGTTTTCCTGCAGGTTCTGCAAAATGCATGGTCCATTAATCCCTTTATCAGTATTGGAATATTTGTTGGCTTGAATGTAGAGTGACTCTGGCCAACGGTGAGTAGGTCTCTGCTCTAGGAACAGTTCTTGTAAGAAATTGCTGGAGGAGCTGGGCAGAGCACTCCAGTTCTGCTCATTGCCTCCCGAGTGCTGTTAATATGAGCTGTGACAAGGGGAAGGAAAGTTGTTACAAGCGGGATCCTGTGACTTCTGCACACACGGCACACAGCTAGGAATGTTTTCCTTTTCCTTTTATAAAATAGCGATTTAGGAAAGTGGTCTAAGTTTAGCAGTTTCTGTAGCTTCTGCTCTGTTGGCTTGACAATAACTGATTTTTTGTTTGAAAACACTGTCTTTTAGTGCTGTGATGTCACAGCCTAATATTGTGCAAAGGTGTAACCGGACCAAACATGTCAGGAACATGTCAGTAACTTTCCATAAATTATTCAGTCTCTTTGGGAAAACCCCTAATTATGTGTTAACTCATTTTCTACTTCAGAGAAGTTTTGTCTTGAACTTCAGAGTCCAATTGCTGTGAAGCTTTTATTTATTTATTTATCTATTTATTAAACTCTTAAAAATTTTTTGGGGGGTTACTGTATTTCTGCTTAAAATTCTTTGCGTGTGCGCTCTGACGGAGCACTGCAAGGATCTGGCAGAAATAGGATGTCAGAAATCAAAGAGTGGAGTCACTTTAAACTCATTTACAAACAGCCCCGAGAGTGCAGGATGCAAAGGTCCCTGCCGAGCTCTCCGTCCTCGGCTCAGCGACTGCCACACATCCCCGAGCGGATCCTCAACGTGCTCCAGGCAATAAAGCTGTTTGTGCTTTGAAGGCCATGGGGTATGGAGGAGAGGGCTGTTTGAAACATGTCACTTTGAACTGTGTTGGAGGGTCCCGGGGAGCTGGCCACCTCCGTCCCTCGGAGGTCTGGTTCCAGTCTGTGAGCCCTGGAGCCAGCCCCATCGTCTGCTCAGGTGGCCCCACTGTGAGATGTCAGGCTGATAAGTGAAAGTAGAGACTTTCGAGAGAAGATCAAGAGTTTACTGCTTGCACTGCATCCCTCTCTATGTGTAAGAGTTCAATATGGCAACAAAAGGGGTTTCCTGCCTGCAGACAGATGCTGCCTTTTCAAAATGTTGCTTTACATTTGAAGCCTCAGCATATGCTGTAATAAAGGCCATCCTGAAACTTCAATGGATTGCATCATGAGGAAATTCAGAGAGGAAAGAGCTTTAGGTGGAGCTGTGGAATCTTTTATGAATTAATCCTCCATGAAGAAACGGGACTATCAAGTTGGGGTCAGTCACAGCTCAGGATCAGTGCTGTCTTGTGTTTTAGCTCTGCTAGCATTCCTGCCAAGATTCCTGGGTAGGGAAGAGGGGCTGGAATGCTGCTGAAACACCCGAATTGCTGTGTTGCAGAGGGGAAAAATAAAAAAGAAAATGTTGGTGCCACGTTTCCTGCCCGAAGGGTACACTGTCCTGTTAGCTGATGCACAGAACTTAGGTAGGTGCAGGATGACCCCACGTTTAGCCAGTTGCTGTACCAAGAGGTGGGAACTAATTGAATCTCCCCTTGGAGTGAATCTCTGTGCATTGTCCATGTCAGTGAGGCTCGGCAGGCAGACGTGAGCATTTGGCTGTTCCGTGTCACCTTGGGTGCAGTTTTCTCTCTATTTCTCACCATCTCTGTTCTTCCAGACAAGTCACAGACTTGCAGCGTAAGGAAGCAAGTGGCCAGAGGCAGGGACGTGACCGGGCTGCCTTGCTGAGGGATGTTAGGGCAGCACCCCCTGTGTCCCGTGAATGGGGCACGGGAAAGGGGGAAACATTTCCCTTGACTATTTATTTTAAAGCAGTTGTTTTCAACATGCTTTTGCATCCTGTTTATGAAGTGGGCGGGCCATTAAGCTTTACTTGTACACGTGTTTGTGAAAAGCAAAACAAATAAACTATTGTTTATTCTTCAAAATTAATCTCACAATGTGCATTTAGTAATGCTGGAATGGTTGGGAATAGAGGTTGTCTAAAGCAGCACATGGATGCAGGGTGCGGTGGCTTATGGGGGATAATGACCAGAGTACCAATACTAGGGTTAGAACGTGGAAAATGTGCAAAGGAGAGACAGAGTACTTGTGGTGAGGAACACTGCTCATTTTCGGCAATTCGCTCAGTGACAATGTTGAGTGGAAGAAAGGCTGTAAATTCCTGTTGGGTTTGGGACTGACAGTAGGGAGCAGTGCTAAGCTGGCTGCCAGCAAGGGTCACGTGGGCTGAAATGGATTCTTGCTTAAAAATGTAAGGATTTTTAAAAGAAAATATTTTGTGCCAGGAATTTGAATTCGGCTTGTGTTATGGTGGGATTTTTTAAAGATTGGATGTGTAATTTCCCATTTTTACATCTAAATTTTTGTCTGGCAGTAATGTGAATCGACAATGATGCAGAGCAAAACTAGTGCAAAGTTTATGCAACTTCATCTAGCTCAGACCTTCCAGAACAGGGCTGAGAGATGAGTGTGAACTCTCAAGCCCCCAGTAAAGGTGCTCTTATTAAGTATAAATATAGAGTAGCTTTTAATAGCTATAATTAAGATGTGTTATAGTTTTAAATTAACAGAAGCAGGTTTTGGTGGCGGTGAGCAGTTCGGCCCAGCTCAGAGCCAGAGGTGCGGCGGCGGGTCCGGGGAGCGAGCTCCGGGCTGCGCCGGGCAGGTGCCCCCTGNTGCCAGGACAGCGCTCCCTGGGTGCCGGGGCTATCGGCCTCTCCAGAGGACCTGGCCCGCTCCCAGCTGAGCGCTCGCCAAGAGGAGCTGCTGCTGCGCCCGGGCCCGCGGGGCTCGACGCCGCGGTAGGCATGCAGGAGCTCACCGCGCACGCTGACAAGATCAGGTTTCGCACAAAATGCAGCGGCAGCCAAAACCTTCTTTTAAAGCACTGCCGGAGGAGGAGCCGGTGGTGCAGCCCCCTCTCCTCCCTCTGCAGCACCCGCAGTGCTCGCTGCCGCCCCGCTGCCGTGACCGCAGCCTGGGCACAGTGGTGGCCAGCCTCGAGCAGGGAGTGGTACCTGTGGCCTTGGGCAGATGAGTGCCCTCGCTGCTGGCCACACGGATCACACCAGCCCCCGGGTGCTCGCCCAGTGACTCATCTGTGTGGTGGAGGGTGAAGATGGGACCTGCCCCTGTCACCCACTAGCTCACAGGTGAAGGCGTTCTCCAGGCTGGTGAAAGGTGTGAACCTCTTGAGGGGAGGGGAGAGCTGATGTCTCCCACATCCTTAACCCATAAACTTTCAGTCCACAAATGTCATTTTTGCAGCCTGCAGGCGAAGGCCTCTCCGTAGGACCGCGCAATTGAGCCCTAATTACTCTTTGGAGTGTTGGAAGATAACACCCATTAATATGTGTCCCACAAAGGAGGAATGAGCAGCCCCTCTGCACTGTTCCCAGGTCTGTGTGGAGCTGTCCTCGTGTGGTACGCGGGTGAGGTCCCCGTGGCAGAGGCAGGGCTGCGTGCTGCACGTCGTGAGGTGTCGCACACGCGGCCCCGCACTGGGCACAGGTGCCCGCGGTGGAACCGGAGCAGCGGCGCGGGGTAAAGCTCTTCCCTTCGCAAAGGCTGAGGGCGCGTGGGGTGAGGAGACGATTCAACAGGCTGGCCTGGTGCCAGCTAGGGGTGACTCTCCACTTGAATCAACACTGGCACTGGGACTGTTCCCACACACAAGCTGATGGGATGTTGCTGCTGCTTCAGTCCTGGGGAAAATAACTGGTGTGCACGTGTGAGCCTGCCAGGCTGATCCCTGCATGATACTGAGCAGGATTCCTGAAGCTTCCTCAGGACAGGTTGAGTGTCAAACAGCCTCTGTCAGCATTTCCCAAGCTGTTGTACCCCCTGTCCCACTTCCAGATAAACTTGACTTTTACACCCCCACATTTCTCAGCCTGGGCACAGTGCCGTGCTGACGTGGCTGTTCCAGCTCCAGGAGCTAATCCAAAGCCCCCAAGCATTCCCAAATCCTGTCAAGAAGGAGTACCCACAGTTGGAAAGTATTGGCATGTGTGGAAAATACTGGTTCTGTGGTCTGGAGAGCTCCTGGAAGTTGTAATTCCTGCTGATGTGCACCAGCACTGCTGGCAGCCTGTTGGAGAGGTGCTCATGAGGTGAGCAGGGCACAGCCAAGAGCCTCCTTGTCTGAACCTGTGTGCTGGTGTCCTTGAGCACAGTGAGCAGGACTCTGACTGTGAACGCAGGGGTTATGTTGTCTCAGCCATATCCATGCATCCACATGGTCCAGCCCATGCACCCCTTTTCACCTGAGCCCTATTACACCTGTGGACAGTTTTGTCTCCCCAGCTCCTGCTCCAGCAGTCCCTGCTGCGGTGGCTGAGTCTCAGGGCATGTGGAGTTCAAAGATACAAAGCCCTCTCACCTTCCTGATGTTAGTAGGTGAATGCCTCAGGATCTCCAGACCCAAACACCACCAGCACTATGACTACCATCTGTCATACGCTGTTTACTCTACCGTGTCCTTCCCACGAGGACAGGTATGGTCGCTCTGTGTCTTCTTTTGATGAGATCCTCAGACTATCAGCTACACAATGAAAAGAGGCAAGGTTGGAAAAAGGTGCATAACAAGAAAAAGAGCTTTACATTTGTCCTTTTCTGTACAGAAGATCATGACGTATTCACTGAGAAAATGCCTTCTCTCTTGTTCATTGACATCATCACTACCTTATTCACTTACGACATGACCTAGCTACTTGCTTTATAAATTGGCAACATCTGGGCACAGACTTCCTCTGGACACAACCTACACAAAAGTTTAATCTTTATTCGCCTCTTTTTTTTTAAGCCATCAATTGTATTCCATACACCGAGGCAATGAGTGTACCGTGTACAGGAAGTGTCAGAGGTCTCCGCAGGGACTTTAAACAAGGGATCCAGCAGAGTATCACGAGTGCATCTTGGAACCATCCTGGGGACAAACACCTAACCATTTAATCACTCTTCCCTGAGCCTCTGTGCCTCTCCTCCCAAGAGGCACAGGTGAGGGCCGGTAGCTCCTTGCCACTGGCTTCACCAGCTGCCAAGTTCCCCAGAAGTTTGAAAGTGGCAACTCCACCCTGGCTGTTTCCTGCGGGCTGGGCTGGGCTGGGCTGCGGGCACAAGGGAGGTGCTGCTCTTCAGGGTCACCCTGAGTTTCTGGGCAGATAAATGTGCTTAAGTCCAAGAAGGCAGAGAAGTTGTTTTTGTGATCCTGTTGCAAGCGTTTCTTAGGGCCTGTGGGTTTGCAGTTGCTTGACTGCTGTGGTACCAAGGTGGATCGCCTGTGCAGACAGCACCAGGCACAGAGTGCCCTCCTCACTGCTGCATGGACCAAGGTCAGCTCGGCACCAGGAGCAGGACCACAGGAGGAGAAGAGCTGTGGGGCAAAGCTGAACTTCAGGCTGGTGTGTGGTGAAACCTCCCAGGAGAATGAGTTGTGGCATTTTGCTGCTGCTGCAGACAAGGTACCTGTGAATTTCTGGGTGAATCCTTTAGTCTCTGGTGGTCTGTAAATAAGCATAAAATGCGTGTTAGTTTTGGCTTAGGTTTCTATTCTCAGATGAATGAATTTGAATGAACTTGTCTTATCTGTGGAATCTCTCTTGGAACTGATGTTTGCAGAGAAGATAAATGTGCTGCTGCCTGCCTGCTTGTCCTGACTTAATCTGTGATGCACCGAACAGTGTCCTGGGGGAATTAGAAGGGCTGGAAGCAAGCTTGGGATGTCAGGCTGCCAGGATCTGATGCTGTGACCTGTATCTGTTTCTCTGTTGATGATAAGGCTGTGGATTGCATGTTAGCAGTGGAGCATCATGGCTGCAATGTTTTCCAAAGTGGTTTTTTGGAGGCCAGCATTAGACATTGGTGTTCCTGTTATAACAGCAACCTAATGAAGGTACATACAATTCATTCCCCATTTGTGTCTGCCTTTGGATGGAAATGTTTTTCAGCTTTTTTTTAGAAAATGTTAAACCACCTTCAGGTTAACTGGACTGTTTTCCAGCTCCTTACTTAAATTTTTGCTACCAAGAGCTTGTGAAAATCTGAAGTGAGAGCATGCTGTATGCTGCAAATGTCATTTGCCTAAGTTACATTTGTAAGTTGTAAAGCACAAAAACCCCCAAACTATTGCAACTGTTTTATAATCAGAGTCCTTAATGATGAATCCAAACTTGGATTTAATGTCCTTAAAGATGCAAAATGAGCAACAGGGTCTCAAAATTTCATTGTCATATAAATGAAGTGTTTTACCAAAGAATTGCTTAAGCATCTTTTAGTCTAAGGATTCATTCAAGGTGGAAATAAAAAGAACTGAAAATGACTGAGGGGTGAGCAATGAGCAGTCCCCATAGGCCGAATCTCAGTAGGAGAAAACACTTAAAGTTTCTTTAGTGCTGGCAGGTTCAAAAGTCAGGGCTGGTTTCAATTAGCTTGGGAGAGTCTCAGTGATAAACAATTCCTGTGGTCTTGAAGCAAAGGGCCTAGCTGCATGCAGCCATCCGAACTACTTGAGCTGGCCCTATTCCCTCTGCTCTGCGAGTAACTGTCTGTTTGAATGAAGTATTTATCATCGTTTGTATATGAATTCTTCTGAGTTTTTGAGAGCAAGGAAAACATGAAGTTTTCTGGTTAAGGCATTTTTGGTCTGAAAATCCCCCAGGGTATCAGTTTAAAATATGCATGACGCTCATACGATTTATTTTCTTTAAGGGGCTGGAAAATGTGAGTGTGTGCAGATGTGTTTGTGTGCACATGTGTGATCCTCAAGCTCTGCCTGAAGGGAAGCCCGTAGGACTGTTCACTGTGCCCTGGGCAGTGCAGCCCCACAGGTGAGGGGGGTGGCACGTCCTGCAGGCAGACCGGCCTCCCCAGCACACCCTGCTCTGGGAATCCTGTTTGCCTCTGCCCATATTATTTCAAGAGAGGGGACAGCAGTTCCTGGTTGTTGCAGCTCTGTGTGTGCCACGGGGACCCATCCGAGGCTCCCGCCGCAGCTCCAGCTCTGTGGCTGCACACGCTGGCAGAGCCCATTGTCCCAGTCCTGCTGGCACACGAGCATGAGCATCACAGTGACAGAGCATCACTCCACGGTGCTCAGAAACTGCTGGGAGAGTGCTTTATGTCTCGTACACGTTACAGGGGGGTGAAGCACGAGGCTGGGATGAGAAATGCTCTACCTCTCATTCAAAAAGATCATATCCTCCATGCACGCTGCTGCTTGGGCAGGTAGTGAGGTGATAGTTCAGCTATCACTGCCTTGAGCCTCACTCAGAGCTCATGCCAGTTGCGTTTTTCCTGCCTGTAGTGACTGGATGTGCCTTTTCAGGTGACCAGAACAGCCCTCTTAAAAAAATCCTCAAACTAAAATCGATCAACAATATTTCAAATAATCTTAAAAAAAAGGTCCCGATACCCAAATTTGTGCCTACCCAACTCTCAGAAAACATGGGGCTGAATATGTTTTTAGAATCACCATTACAGCATTTCAATTTTAAGAGCATTAAATAGCCAAATCCATCAAAGAATGCAAACAATAGCCCCTAGACTCCTGTTGGAAATTTTTAGCATGTTTTGGACATAGCTGTTTTGATTGTAGACTTAAAAAGTCTGAAGCCACACAAAATACTACTTTGTGATCTTGGATACCTCTATTCAGACTTACTTAGTGTTAAAAGATTTATGGTAGCATGCTTAGGGATGGGTTGCATAAAAATTATGAACGACCATATGCTCTTACTCCTTAAAACTTTTATTTCTAGACAAAATGCTAAGAAGCATTTTACATTTGGGAAAAAGAGGCTGTTTTTTTCCCTCTGTGGCCAGTACAGCATCACCTGCTCAAATGAATCTTGGGGAGAGAAATTTTTGACAAATACGATTTTTGTGCAACAAAACAAACTGCACAGGGTAGTTCAGTGAGGGCCCTTAAATCACACATAGCACAGATCCTGTAGAGCAGGAGGATCTATTTTTATCATGTGAGTTTCCATAGCAAAAGCTGATTTAACTCCTTAGGGTGAAGTTCACGCCAGTGCACGTCTCAGTGAGAGATCAAACTCGCTTTGGCACGTGAATGAGGGACCTGCAGAAACCCCGAGGGTGGTGTGGAGAGCAGATGTCTGCACACAGCCACCCAAAGGGGCACGGGGAAACCTCTGTGGTGCTGTGACGTGGTCCTGCCCTGGCAGCGACAAGGTGTCAGGGAGCTGTGCTGAACAGACTCTGTGGCAGCTCAGCTGTGAGAAAAAAAATCTTCCCTCCGTGCTTTTTGGAGCAGGGGGCCTCGCATGAGACAGCTGAGAAACTTTATTCTGTGGGGGCAGCCCCAGTGTGAGAGTTCTGCAGAGACCGAGGTGTGCGAGCACGCAGCTGCCACAGAAGGGAAGCCTCTGAGCGGGCAGAGGCCTCCTGGCTCTGGGCAGGTGTGGGCAGCGTGGCCTGCTGGCCGCTGCCCGCCCGTGTGAGCAGAGGGCGGCTGAGCGGTGCGGGCCCCGCTGGGCGCTGCTCTCCGCGGCAGGGTGGGCTCCTGCAGCGCAGCAAGAGGCTCCAGCCTCTGTTCCAGGGCACGATGTGTACGCCGTGATTTCCCTACAAGCTGTGATCCTCTGAATCCCAACAAAATTTCCCTTTTTATGATTTTTTTTCTCTTTTTTTACTTAAGTTTCTTGGTGCGGCTTCCACGGAAGTAAAATATGGGGAGCTGTGACACTACCACAGCACCTCAGTCACCAAAAGGTGGTTGGGGAAGGAACCTGCACAGAAAATCTAGTTTGGGTGTTGTATTCTTTCCTTCATGGTTTAACACAGGTGCTGCCAATTCATATAAACATGGATACTTGTAATTAAAATATTTGCTTGAACTCAAAAATGTGAAAAACAATAAACAAACAAAAATCTGATTAGCTTTGTAAACAAATTCAGATAAAGTTTGCTATTAAATAAATACAGAAATTAAAAGATAATTCCTCCAGCCTGAATCTTGCCCCTCTCACTACAGTAGAGTTTGGTTATAAACTTTATTTCATATTGAACTTCTCCTGAAGATTAACTTTAGTGTGCAGAAATTCTTTGAGGAGTTCTGCTTAAGGTCCCTAGAATACAAACTGGTTTTAAACAGGAGTTGAGTTCCAAGATTTCTAATCAAGCAGGATTCCCACAGAGTTCAGGGTAGGCTGTGTTAATTTTAAAATGCACAGGATTAATTCCAGCTTCAAAAACTTGACCTGTCATGTATAGGTAAGAATTCAGAGCAATGTGCAGGCTCTGCTGTTAAAATGGCTCGGGGTGTCAGTGTTGAGTTGTGGAGAGTGTATAAATCATATGTGTGTGTTTCTCAGGCTGGTACCTGGGGATTTGCTTGATATGATTATACGCACTGCTCTGCTCACTTAGTTCATTTCACGGCTGCCTCAGGAGCGACCTCAGGAGGCGTTTACATTGATTATTTCCTTCACAACAGCCAACACAGTTCAAATAAAGCAGACTATGCATAATTAAAGGCATCATTGCTTTCTCACTCAAAATAGTAATGGGGCAGTGGATCTAATTTCCCACTTAACACAGCAAAGCTGTGCTTATTAACTATTCCTCTGATTATTGTTTACTAAACTAATTTTAATAATAGCTTGTTGTGTGTTTTTTCTCCTGGAAGACCCAAGCTGTTCTGCATGTACTGTAAGAGCGTGACAGGGCAGACAGCGGATTGAGAGAAGGCTCCTGCACAGCACCTTGAAAGCAGGACTGGCCAGGGGACTGAGCAGGTGCTCAGCTGGAGGTTTGCTCTGCAGGCTCACGCTGGGGCTGCGCTGCAAGACACGCACCAGTAAAAACTGCCACACGGAGAAGGGCCGAACAGCAGCGTGCGTGTGCCAGAGTGTGTTAGAAATGCCCGGGGGGGCCGGTCAGCCCCTTGCTGACAGGGCAACACTGCCACAGCTCAGCTTGGTGCCCTACGTATCCTCACGGGCTCTGGGCTGCGAGGCCGCCAGCTCAGAGCTTGAGGAGCTGCCCTGTGTTGCAGGGGAGCACCACGCTGCAGGCACTGACCTGTCAGCACGCCCGAGGCAGGCCTGTCTGAGCTTGCTCATGTGGTGGACAGCTGTGGTTTCTGACAATGCAGTGGTTAGTGTAGAAGACGCCCACTCTCAAAGCCAGCCTTGTATCTGTTTTTCCTGTGGGCGAAGTTTTTAGCACTGCCCCTGGCCTCTGGCTTGCATGCTTCAGAGGACTATTGTGTTCTTGTTTCATTAGCATAATAAAATCTGCACCTCCCAGATAATTCCAAAATCAAAATACCCAGCTCATACACTGACACCACTCGTGCCACTGAAAGGGAAAGTTAGCTGGTGAGGGATGGTGGCAGGAGTGTGCCGATGGCGTGGAGAGGTGTCTGCCCCAGGCTGCTGTCGGGCAGGAGCGTGTCAGCCGTGAGCCTTGGTCCAGACGCTGTGCCCTTGCAGCAGGGAGCGATTACACCAGGCAGGGCTCCTGCTCAGGCAAGACTTGCGCGTGGTGTCAAGCCCTAAATTATCAGCTCTCCAGAAATAGAAAAGCTAAGACATTTTGTAAACTGCTCTTATCATCTGGTGGAATTACTAAGCCCAGGGATCCTTTGCTAAGTTAAAAATCCAAGGAAGCTTGGGGCTAAATTCTGTGTGGATTTAGCCAGAGGCGGCAGGCAACACACTCAGCTTGGGGACGTGTAGTGAGAAAATGTTAATCTGATCATTTTCTCATCTTCAGCTTTTGCTGATCCTTCCCATGGCTGCATCATGCCGGTGGGTGTCCTGAGGCCAGGCTGGTTTGCATTTGCAGTGCTCACCCTAGCAGGGACATAAATGACAGTAACTTTATGATGACTTCAACATGCCCTCGCATGTTTAAATTGTTCATATTTTCTGGGAAAGATAGACATCCACCCTGACAACATCTTGCTTCTGATGAGTAGGGGAGCCTATAACCTGTGATCCTTGAGAAAAATCTGTCAAACCTCATTACTTTCAGTGAACGAGCACTGTCAGCTTTCCTGGTTTGTACTTCTCTAGCAAAGCTATTAAATTTCTTATAAAAGAAGGACACCACCGGATGCTTGTTCTCCTCCTATCTTTTGGCCAGTCCTACCACCCTTATCCACCTTACCTTGTGCCAAAGCTGCGCCCTGCATCTCCTGGTGCAGTTGGAAGCCAGGGAAGTACATGACTCAGGGCAGTCTGCTGCTTTCCGCTGCCTTTGCTGCAGAGAGCGATCCAGCAGACATGCCTCTGCCTGTGAATGATGCCTTTGGACACTCCTGGAGGGACGCCGAGGCTGACAGACCGCAGCCCTCGTTCCTTGGTGGGATGTGGTGGGACGCTGCGTGTGGGACAGGCAGCCCCGAGGGGCTGCTTGTGGCCTCTGCAAACCCCCTGTGCTGTCGGCCTGTGCCCCTGGGCTTGGGGCTGGTTTTGTCCAGAGCTGAGCCCTGAGGTTCTGGCACTGGCACTGCTGCAGGGTACCTTGCCTGCCTGCCTCGGGAGGTGCTTGACCCCAAGTCTGCAAGCTCAGAGCAGGACGCAGGTCTGATCTGCTCTGAGGATGAGTGAAATGAGACACTGTATAAATGGACCAAAATTGAAAAGTCCTATACCAGTTAGCCTCACATTTTCCTTAACTTGAACAAATTGAGTCAAACCAAAAACTGGTGATTTTAAGAAATAACTGACCAAACTTCTGTGAAACAAGTCACAAACTCAGTTCCCTCCATGAGCTGTTAAATACCTGACACACTTCTGGTTAACTTTAGGAAAGACCAACGACAAGGGGGTTATTGCCATTGTAAATTGTATCTAACAGTTTAATAGTTGTAATACCTGGTATGTTCTTTCTAATCATAAGTGTCTGGAGTGTTGCAGAACAGAGAAAGCATCTGGATCTAGAGCAGCTGAAGTAGAAAGTTGTTTTTCTGTTTACAATACGACTCTCTGCTCACAGTAACTAAGTGAAATGCCTCTGGTGTGCATTGGCTATGTATTTAGTGCGTGAAAAAGGTGTATTTTTGTGTATCAAAGTTAAGATTATAGTGATTTATCCTTTTTTTAGGATTGGAAATGAGGAAACAAACACAGTAAGCAAGCTCATGTTGTTAACGCTGGAAAATGTCTGTCAGCTGGCCGTAAGGTTGTGTTACACTGAAGACAAGGAGGTGAGGGATGTCCATCAGTGCTGTGTCACAGCCACAAAGACTGGCCTTACTCTCCTTGAGCTGCAGCAGCCTAGAGCGTTTCCACTCCACAAATGCCATGCAGACAGCTCCAGCAACTTAAACATTTCCAGGCTGCAAGTACATGCCTATTAGGTTCTCCGAATTGAATAGTTTCTCTTTAATTGAATACCAGTGTGTCCAGCTAAGGGTAAAGGGGCTGTAGATGTGGCCATATCATTCCCAATTCTACTTTAGAGGCTTTCCCCAAACAGCTTGTTTTACAGAGGAAATGTTTGCTTTAACTGATAGATAACTGGGAGGTAACAAATGTGAGTTTGCAGGGCTTGGTGTCATAGTGTCTGCTCTCTGTGCAAGATCAGTTTTGGAATAGGTGAAAAGGATTCAGTTTACCTTAGCCTGATGTAAACCAAAGCTGTACAGAGGGATGGGGCTTTTTCAACACAGCCAGAGTGAGCCGTAGTGGACCTGCAAGGAGATGAGACACTGAGATAGGTCAAAAAGAATCAGCTAAAAATGAGCTACCAATGAAATAAACTAAAACCTATTTAATAACTGAGGATACTCTGCCTCAGGTGTGGTTTTGATTCACCAGTGCAGGGCCCGGCCCCCGGCACGCTGCTCTCCTGGGGAAGGGGCCACACAGTTCAGCAGCTTTGCTTCCCTCCCTCCTTCACCTGCAGGTTTTTAAATGTCCTGGTTCCGAATCTCTGCTGGGACATGGAGGACCAAGCCCTGGTTTGCGTGTGCGTGACGCTGGTTTTGGGCACAGCCCCAGGCAGGGTTGAGGCAGGCAGAGCCGCAGGTGCAGGGTTTGCTCCCTCGCTGCGGCAGACACACAGCCAGGCACACGTGGGTGCCCTGGCAGCCCTGCCCCGGGGGCACTGCCACGGACCGCAGAGAAACAGAGACGAGAGGTCATTTTAATCCCTGTGAAACTCCAATAGTTGCCCTGTAAATGAGGTATGTGGGGAGCAGGCGTGGCAATTGATGTTTCATGGAAAACTGGAAAAATTGGAGGATTTATCAGAGCAAGTTGCCTCCTGTAGCCCATTTATCCCAGCCAGCTGCTAGTGTTCAATCTTGCCAGATTTATTCCTCTTGCTTCAAAAGGGTATTAGCTAAAGTATTTTTAATAACAAACAAATGGTTTAATCACAAACAAATGCTTGAGAAATGTGTGGGGTATAGGAGAAAAGCCAGTGTCATCCCCCTTTCTGTGGATAGATAGGAAGGGGTTGGAGAGCCCCAGGTTCAGACTGGTGTAACTTTTGTCACTGATATGCATGAGCCACTTGACAACTGGACTCTGGAAAAGGATCTGGCTAGGTGGTTACACAAATGCTGACATCTGCACTTAGGATTTCATGCGGTGAACTCAAGCTAAAAATACTGTGATGGGTGGTAGAAGAGGTCCCTAGCCATCACCCTTTTGCCCCTTTGCAGGGATGAAGTGATGTTGACCGATTTTGACAGGTTTTGCATGGGAAATTTAGCTTGCACAGGGCTTACAGACCAGCCATGCACAAGGTCAGTGGGATTCTCCACAGCCATTCTGGCTGTTGTTCTTCCCTGTTGCCTCGCCAAGATGGGCATCTGCACCTTTGTGAGATGATTTGTGTCAGGAGTGCAAGCTTGCTTTATGTGGGCTGCTGGTTTCTAGATGATAGGCTAATTGTGGCTACTTTTCTTTTTTGTTATGGAGCATTTCTTCTTAGCCCATGGGAAGTGGTAACTTGTGTTACTGATCATCAGCTTAAGACCCTCTCACAGTGTTCAGACGACGGAGGTGCAGATAACTCACCTGAGTTTTTAAAAGCACATTTGCTTTAATTTACACATTTAACATGTGTTCTGTCACTTAATCCTTGTGCTACCTCTCACCATGTAGAGCTGGACAAAATATGTCATTTGCCTAAAACTTCAGGACAAACGATATCAGCAGTATCCAGCCTCAAAGAACTGCTCATATGGAGCGAGATGTAGTTATTGGGTCTGTGATCTGCTCAGTTCTGAAATTATTCCTGGGATCAAACAAGTGGAATTGACTTCTAGTAAGTGTCCCAAATAGGCCCAAATAGAACTCGGGTTTTCTCGGATTCTGGATTTGTGCTGGTGTTAAATAAAATCACTGAGATATCGTCTGAGTCTGTCGATGCTGACACATAAGTGGTGAGGACCTGGAACGTGGTCAGCCCGCTGCTCTGCTAGCAGTGGTGCTGCTTTGTGCTGGCCTTGTTCTCCAGCTCACAAAAGGAAAAATAACTGAGATTTGTCTTGTCTTGGGCTGACAGTATAGCCAAGTGATTGCCAGTCCAATTTGGCAGTTTTTAATCATTTTATCTCTGTTCTCTTCTCTCTGGGGAGACAGGCAGTGTTTAGCAGTCTGCTCAGAAAGACCTTGGGGCTAGTTTCAGCGGCAGTGGCTCAGAGCTCCGATTATTAGCTCTGCTCTTAGGAGCACACTGCGATCCTTCCCAGGGGAGTGGTGTGAAAAATTAACACAGGCTTAGAGCAGCAGTGCAGCAGCAAGCTATGTAACTGTAATTACTCCATTGATATTCCTCACACAATAACACTGTCATCAGTCATTTACATAAACTTTTTCTCCATGAAGAGGGAATGGCTGCTTATAACCCTATTGGGTGCTTCCAGAGCATGCATTATACATTTTATTTGTTCTAATTTCAGACTCAAGGCCTGTAGGAACAGAGTGAGGAAACGTGCAGCCTTTTCGTTGTTTTCTTTTCTCTTGCAGCAGTAAGCGCGCCACTCTGCATGCGTGAGCATGCAAGCAGGTGAAAATGTGTCTTGACAGTGTTGTGGGAACTAATTCCAGGATTTGAAAGGTACAATGTAATTTTAAGAAATACAAAAGTATATTTTAAATATTTTAAACAGTGTAGTACCTGTTCCAGGTCCCAGTTTCTCACCATTTCGGTCAGGCCAGGTCCACAAGCAGCAAGCACTGTTGGGCTCTGGAACTCCTTGGGGCACACCGGGTTTACCTGGGTTCCTTTTTCTTCCACAAGTACATGGCATGGCTCTGTGCCCTCTGCCTGTACCAGCTCTCCTGTAGCTCTGTTTATCTCACTGTCACCAGAAAGAATGGCTGTTTAAGCCACAAAAGCACTCTTCCTGCCAGCAAGTGATCCAAGAAAGCAACAGAAGATAAGTGGTTAGTAAAATTTAAAATTAGTACCATCCTGTCTTCTGCCAGGGACTCTCATTTCTTTTGTGTCCCTCTTACCATGTACTAGACAGAGCTGCACAAAGCAGATTGCCCTTCTCCAGGTCAGAGCCAGGCAGAGATGAGCATCCCAGAGCCTGTGCCCGTGGGTGCCTTCTGGCCTTAGGGTCGGGCTGTTGGGGTGGGCACCACGCTCTGTGCTCCTCAGACACAGGTGCCCGCTGGAATCCTGGCCAGCCTGGAACAGCTGGACATGCCTGTCTCAGGGTGTGCAGGGTCCTGCAGTTGCTGTGGCACCCACCTGCAGAAGGGGCTAGAGAGGAGGCCGTTTAATGCTCAGCTTCTTTAGGGACAAAACATCCCTGTTCTCCTAGCAGGAGTGTTAAACTTTTGCAGATATTATGCTTCCTCTAATTAAAGTCTTTGGAGGTATTCCTGGGGCCAAGACTAATAATGTATTCAGGAGAATAATCACCCTGTCTGGGCTGCAGTGTGTTTATTGATGGCGCCAGTACCTGCTGGTGCTGCCCGCGCCCTGCGCCGCGCGGCCGTGAGCCCTGCGGGGCACAGCCGCCCACATCGCTGTCACGGTGAAATCCTGAGCGCTGCAGCAGGACACATCTAGTGGGAAAAAAGGCACATGATAGTCAAATTTCAGTTGCTGAATATTTAATGAAGCCTGCAGTGTTTATTTGGTTAGCCTGTCGATTTTTATCGTTCTGTCAATAGCTTCTCATATGTGGCACGGTGATGATCTTTAGCAGCCTGTCCCCTGGGAGCCAAAGCGCTAAATGCAATTATGGATTTTATACCGCAATGTGTTTGATATTTCCAGTGATCTAATTTGCAGTCTGGTAGTTTATTGTTTGGCATTTTAATGGCGTTCAAATGCTACGGAAAATTTGATTTCTCTGTATAATTCATCCTAACGTCATTAATGCTGGTAGCCGAATGGCATGGATTTTAGAGGGCTAAATATTTAGGAAAATCATTTTTTTAATATGGACCAAAACAAACAGAGTTTTAACTAAAAGGAAAACCATGTTGTATTTTTTCACACTTCCTCTTTGTCACTTTTCATTAAACATTAAGATTACTTTGAGGAAATGGTAAAACAGATGCTTGACCTTACCAAACAAAACACAAGTGCAGTGTGTTGTTATGATGGAAGCTTCACTGTGCAGCTCACAGCTCCTCAGGAGCCTTTTGAGAGAGATACAGAATGAGAGTTATTATATTAAAAAGTCCTTCCTGGCTGTTTCTCTCTTCTGTTCTAGACCACTTTTGACTGATAATTAATCCTCCATGTATATTTCTTCCTCTATTGTAGCTTGCAGAAGTCCTGAGCCAACCACTTGATCAGATGCATCTATTCCACTAAAAAACCTCCAAACCAAAACAAAACCCAAGCTCACCAACAACAACAATCCCAACCCCAAGCCACAGTGTGGCTGAGTTTTGGGTTGGGGCCGTTGGCAGAATGAAGGGGCACACAAAACTGTGTGGGGCTGAGTGGCTTGGGGGAGTTAATCATGGTGTTAGTTTACACATCTACAACACTTTTATTGTGCAGTAACTCATGAGTTATGGGTCCTCTGCAACTGCAAAATAAATCCTTTAATTAACCACCTACTCAGAAACAATTTAACCTCCTCAGTGTATCTCATAAACTACATTACCCCCAGATTTATTTAGAATAGTGTTGTGCAAGTGTGATCTATTTACATTAAGGAGTATATGCCCTTTGTTATGTCAAGTATTCTGGGACAGGGAAATGCAAATCTATTTTATATGGTTTCATCCGTGGCTTTTAATGATTTCACTGAGTGTTTCCCAAACAGAAGCAAACATATTTTTGCACTGTTGGATGAAAGCAGACAGGGCGATAACAGTTTCACCTGGGCAGGTAGCATATGCATCCATTCCTTGTTGTTAGAGACTATTTCACAGTGCTAGAGAGAAACGTCACTCTCCTCTGATGTCCAGTGAAGTCAAACTACATAGTGGCATGTTGACAAGAAATTTTTCTTTTTCTTGAGTGCTGAAGAATTTGTTTCTGTCTTTCAACAGAGGTGTGAACTCAAGTCCAGTTTGTGTAATACATCTTACAGGCTGGCAGAAGTAGAACATGCTTTGTGGTTTATGAGTTTAAGAACATTAAAGAAGTTGAAGAGAGTTCCTCTTTTAATGTAACCAAGTAGAAAAGATGACCAAAAAAAGGAGTCACAAAGGACAGCAAATGAGGTGCCAAAAGCAGTAATGAATGAATATAGAACATTCAGCTTTGTGTTTCACAAAATGCTTCAGTGCTGGGCTGACTGACCTGTTTGCTTTCTGGATGAGGTTCCTACTGCTGCAGAGGTCTCCAGTGCCTCTCACAGCGCGGTAACAGAGGTGCTCCTGCCACTTGCACTTTACTTGGCAGAGGTGGCAAACACTGATTACATTTGTAACTCATCTCAAATCTTTCCCCTAAATAAATTTTCCTTGGAAAAACCCCAGTTTTTCTCTGAACTTACTGGGTGACAAGAGCACAGGTGATTATGTACAGGAGAAACTGTCAACTGCCGTATTTCTTTCAAAGGGGCAAAAATCTGTCTCACGTCCTGGTTTTGTCCTGTACTGGTTTGAAGCACTGTTGGGTCTCAGCACTGTTGGGCACTTGGTTTGCCAGTGCCAGGAGAGGTGGCGTGGAGGTCACCTGGAGTCAGGGATATCCTCAGCCAGACCCTTCTGGAAAGCTGCTTTGCAGGAAGACCAGTCAAGGGTCGGAGAGGATCAGATCACAGGCAGTGACTGTTTTTCGGGCACGGTTGCTGAAGCACAGCCAAGAGCAGTGGCATGACCTCAGCAGGGTGCTGAGGACTGTGGCTGCTGGGAGCACTGTCCTGCCCTCGTCTTCTCTGCTGTGCCCTCAGGTGACAGAATCGTGGGCTCACCTGGGAGCCCATCTTCCACAGGAGGTCCAGAGTGGGCTGGGATGGGAGCGCAGGAGGCGGCGCGATAGGTGACAGCGGTCCCGCTGCTGTGAGCAGGAAACCAAGCATGTGGAGACTGCTCGGTGATCCACAGACTGTGCAGTGGCAACGTGCACTGGAAATAGGCTAAAACATCACACAACTGTGTAATCTCCAGAAAATATATCAAACTCCTGCTGTGTAACTCAAGCTCTGGCCTAGGATGTTTCAGTTGATGTTTTTGCTTGAAGGAATGACAGCTAACAGGCCATTCCAAAACTGCTGAGAAACCTAGTTAGCAGGAATTAAAAAAAAAAAAGCCACCAAGTTGTGGTGTGCTGCAGGGTAATGACATGAGGCCTGGCTCTCCAAGTGATCTGCTAGCAGATGATGGATGGATGTGCACCTCACTCAGCAGCACCACCAGCTTTGCTCCATTCTTGAATATCTGTCAAGATGTTAAGTGGATGACTGCAATCAGCAGTGAAATAAGACCTGTGTAATCTGATGTTCCACTTAGAAAAGAAAACAGAATTCCTACCACCTAATATGAGACTACACCAGCCAGCACACAAAGGTCTTTCGAGCCGGCCAGGTATCTGATAAAATCTTTACACCTCATTATCATTTGTAATTTAGAGATACGGGTACAGCTGTATCTACAAACAGTGCATGATGACATTTCCAGGGATTTTTTATCTGTGTCCCTTTCCAGCGAACAGCCCTTCTGTCATACATGAGCTTTTATATGCCTTTTAATGTGTTCTTTTATTCAGATTTTATCTGGCTGAGAAGGGAGGGCTGCCTGTTATGTCCTTTGACAATTTATGAAAATTTTTGTAGATTGACAAAAAAGGCAACCTTCTACTGCTCTGTGAGGGAAGTTCAGGTTTGGTGAGTTCCATTTGGTCTAGTTGTTTTCCAGAAGGTAGCAAGAAATGCAGCATTTACTGGTAAAAGCATGGCAAAGATTATTCTGGGAGGTATTGAAAAACACGTGGAGTACAATGCAGTCATTGGTCACAGCTAGCACAGCTTCATGAGGGGAAAGTCCTGCTTGTTGAACCTGATTTCCTTCTACGACAGGAGAGCCCACCTAAATGACCAAGGGAAGCCAGTAGATGTAATCTGTTGGGACTTCAGCAAAGCTTTTGATACTCTCATCCTATCCTTCTGGACAAGCTGTCCGTCCCACAGCTGGACAGCCACGTTATGGGATGGGCGAGCGCCTGGCTCATGGGTCAGCACAGAGAGTTGCAGTGGATGGGGTGAAATCAGCCTGGTCACTGGAGGGGTTCTGTGGGGCTGCATCCTCAGCTCTTCAACGTCTTCATTAATGATCTGGACTCCAAACAACACTAAGTAAGTTTGCTGATGACTCTAAATTGGGATGAACAGCCAACTCCCTTGAGGGCAGAGAGGCTCTGCAGGGACATCTCAGCAAATCAGAGAGGGGAAGTCTTATGAGGAGCAGGTAAGGGCACTTTGTTTATTTAGCCTGGAGAAGAGGTCAGACCTCACTGTGGACTTCAGCATCCTCGTGGGGAGAAGCAGAGGGGCAGGTACCAATCTCTGCTCTTGTGACCAGTGGCAGGGCCCAAGGAAACGGCTGAAGCTGAGTCAGGGGACATTTAGGTTGGATATCAGGAAAAGGGTTTTCACCCAGAGCAGGGCTGGGCTCTGGAACAGGCTTCCCTGGGCAGTGAGCACAGCATCAAGCCTGCCTGGGTTCAGGAGGCGTTTGGACGATGCTCTCAGGCACAAGGTGGGATTCTTGGGGTGTCCTGCACAGCTGGACTGAACCTGATGGGTCCCTTCCAACTCAGCATATTTTGTGATTCTATCAAATATTCTGGCAACAGTTATATAACAATAATTTCTAATAACGCTTGTGAAACTTTAAGTGGGACAGAACTTCCAACCTGTTTCAAACTGGAACATTCAAACTGGGAATTAAACAGCAATAAAAATTATCACTGTTGTTACTTTTAGAAATGTTATGTGATTCTGAAAGGGGAGATCTTAAAGAAAAAAGACCTCTGCAGTCAGGCAGAATTCCTTACCTCCAATCAAGCCTGCAGATACTCCTGGGTTCTGCTTCCATGTCCCACGTGAAGAGGCTCAGCCAGATGCAGTGCAGTTCCTGTGCACTGGTGTGGCCCTTTATGATGCTCCATTTAGTGGAGCCCAGGTGTGTTGTGCAGGTTGAATTGTGTCTCGTTCTGCTCTTGAGTGCCCTTTTTAAAATGCCAAGACTGATGTGGTCTAATTTATTTCTTGAAAGTCAAGAATGCAGCTTACAGCATACAGGTGATCCATTACCTAGCCCTTCTGTAATGTTTCCTTTTTCCTGAGAGTCCTTTTTTTCTTAAAATCCATCCTAAGACACCTCCTGTACAGCTACTCGCATTGTGGCAACAATGCCAGTAACTGGTTGTTTTCCTTGTTTGACTGGAAGAGAGAGGTGGAAATCTAATTTTAACTGGAAATAGTGATTGAAATACATATATTTGTCATATAAAAGGGAAGCTCTTGACCCTACAATTGTCTAAAGTATTCTATTTGTTGTTAGTATCTCTGGATAATTTCCCTGAAAAAAATATGATGAAGACTGTTTAAAGAGAAAAGGTAAGAAGGAAGAAAGAAGGGAAAGGATGAAGGGCTGGAGCAAGGAGAAAGAACAGGTTAGACAGGCCCAGGTAGTGATTAATGAAGATGTGGACTTTCCCAGGCACTGAGGCAGCAGCTTGCCCAAAGGCTGGAGCAGGGCTCTGACAGGACTGCAGGTCTGAGAAGGGAGACCAGGTCTGGTGAACTGGAAAGCTTATGGCAGATGGCTGCTGTCCTGTTACGAGTCTCCCTGTCCAGCATGATGTTTGATGTCTAAAATCTGTCACCTCTCTGGGCTGAAAATAGTCTGTGTCCCATCTCGGGCAGTGCAGACAATGTACCATGAAACTGCTTAATGCTGTAGAAAATTGCTAATGCAACAAAGCAGAGCCCCTTGAAAAATCAGCTAACGCCTCGTGATGCCTTTCTGGGTCCCTTCTGACCCCATTCACGGGAGCATCACTTCACACAGAACAGCTGGGCTCGCAAGCACTGCGCGGGTTTCCATGTGGCTGCTCCCTGGGATCCTGAAATACTGAAAGGCACCTCTGACAGTCAGGCCGAGCACCACCCTGGGACACGCAGCTCCCCAGCAAAGCTCAGACCTGTGTCCTGGTCGGGGGGTGCCCAGAGGAAACAGGCGGTTCCACAGCGAAAGGAAAGCCAGTTTGTAACGCCCCATGCTCTGTATTTTGGCAGTTTCTGAGTCCCTGTCTGGGTCATGGGTGGGTTCTGCCCTCAGGATCATGCTCGGGCACGGACCCTGAAACACCTGATGGCTCTGAGTTTCTCATATTTTAGTAAATGCAGACAAAGTCCCCAGATATAAATAAGGTCTCCCTGATTTAGCAATCCCAGCATGCACATCACAGCGCGCCAGGCCATAAAAATCAGATTAACAAAGATTACGGGTATAAATGCAAAGGAAAAAAAAACCCCAAACGTTGTCAGTATATGCATAAATATGTTCCAGGCAAAAAATACAGGGACTCCTATGGGAAAAGACAATTACAGAATTTCATAGTTCTGGGAGAATGAAAGTTCACTGAGACACGTCAGCCTTTCTCAGGGCGACAGGAGAGAGCAGCAGAAACAACTGCTGTGGTGATTTCAGATACGTTTTTACCTGACGGATAAATTACCTTGGCAGGAATACCTGGCTAATCATGGATAACCTGGAGAAGGAGAGATGGGCAGAGGAGACAAGACTCGCAGCTGCTGTCCCCACGGCTGCTGTAGCTGCAGGAGGAGCATAAAAATACTCAGACCCAGAGACATGTAAAGGGCTTCACATCACTGAAAGTCAGGCAACATAAGAGGTGCTTGAGCCCTTCTGAAAGGAGGGGGAGCCTGTGGTTGTGTTGATAGACTTAAGCCCCTTCCAGCCTCTCTGCAGCTGGGTAAATCTCCCTAGGATTGGGCTGGCTAACAGAAATATTGGCATTCCTCAGTGCTGGGTGAGAGAGTACAACTGATTCATTTCTTTGCTCTGCAGAGTAATTCTCAGCAGCTTCTTTTTAACTGAAAGGATCAAAGTCCCTAAATGAGAATGTGGTGAACTTGATACTTCTTCACAAGCCCAACAGACATGGACAATATACGTTCTGTAACCGAAACCTTTTGGGGTTTGTGTAATACAATACCCTTTCTGTAACCCCCACCCTTCCCTCCATCCTCTTGACCCTTTTGCAGCTAAGGGACTGGACAGTAGAAAAACATGTCAAGCATGAAAAGCAGCAACTTGAGGGCAAACATGACCCCTCCACTGCTAGTTACTGAACTTCTGAAAGTGCATCAAGCAAGCAGAATCAGCTAAAAAGGGAGGCCAGGGACACCTCATGTTGTGCAAGATGGGAGGTGAGGTCTTTGCTCTTTAGAACTAAAGTGTTTTGTTTTAATCATGGGGAGAGCTGCTGGCTTGGCACTGTGTGAAATAGATTTAGAAATCCTGAGGAAGGAGGAATTTCTCAAAACAGTAAGGAAAACAAAAGTCAGCAACAGGGAAGAATTGGCCAGCATTTTTACAACAGGAAATGTGGAGGATACTGAAAAGAGAAAATTAATGGCACTGGGAGTATGATCCTGTTAACCGTTATTGTTGACACCTCATCATTTCCAGACTAAAATGCCCGCTAAGGCCATGTTTCACTTCACACTATCTTAGGTCATCTTTGTCCTGCTCAGAGAAAAAGAAACTCCATAATAAAAATGGAGCACGTCATGAGAAACTCCTTTGTGTGTGGAGTCAGCTCAGCAGTCAGGACGTGGCTGCAGCAAACCTCTGCTTGATTGCACCAAATATTCTGCTGCATTTTATTTTCTGAGCTAGAATAAATGTTCCACTCTGAGGAGTGGAAAATGCTAGCTATACCTATTTTAAACACCAGAGTAATGCTTTATAGCCCATAGAGGGATAATTACAAAGTACAAAATCACAGATTTTATAGCACGTTTTCCCGGGAGTGCAGTTAGGAAAACAGCATGTGTCATGTAGCCAATTTAGATAATGATTCTGATAAAGATAAACTGTATTGTTTATAATAAGTAATTGGGCTGACAAAGGCCCAAAAGACACAGAGGAGTATGGGAGCTGCAGCCCTGAACCAGGGGCATTCCTGCCTCCCACTCGCCACGCGCCCAGCTCAGGGCTGCGGC
This sequence comes from Dryoscopus gambensis, assembly GCA_013389985.1. Taxonomy (NCBI): domain Eukaryota; kingdom Metazoa; phylum Chordata; class Aves; order Passeriformes; family Malaconotidae; genus Dryoscopus; species Dryoscopus gambensis. The sequence goes on from WEIT01026613.1 coordinate 43,658, forward strand.
TGCAGGACAGTTCACTTCCTCAGGAGCAGGAAAGAGACTAAAAATGGTGCAGCAGTTCTCCCTGTCTGAGATTCCGAGGTGGTGGGTCCTGTGAGGATCTGTGCTGGTAGGGGATGTGCTTAAGGGAGATGAAGCAGCTGTTCTGGGAGACCCAAGAACTGGGCACCCAGAAGCCTGAAAATAGGAAAGGAAAGTCTTGGCTTCCTTGCTCCTAGGGAAGTCCTAGGGCTTGTTCAGAGCTGAACCATGAAGAATACTGGCCTGGTAAATATACAGTGGCACTTTACCACAGGCAGGAGATTACTTGTTGAGTAGATTATCTCTCTTGAGATAAGGCAAAATCCTTCAGATGCAGTGGAGTATCTTGCCAGGCCTATTAGCACATGACAAGATGCAGTTTGGGTCCAGTGAACCTCTATCAATCACAAGATGAAGTAAAGCCCTAATTATCATTTAATTGCTGCCTTCAGCTTGAGCTGCCCTTCTTCACAGCTTTCGCATCCATTGGAGATTAGGTTGCACTAAAATGAGAACTGTAAAGGGCCTGGCAAAGGTGTGAAATTCCCTGGGTAACTGAATTAATGGCAGCGGGTTCTGCTGCTGGGGGGGTTCTGGTCTCTCTGCAGACAGAATGAGTGAGGGCAAGGGCTTTAATGGGGAATTGGAGGCGATAGCTCTCAGCCATTTGTTCACAAGAAAGAATGACATAGAATGTGCTAGCTTGGCCAGGCTCAGGGGGAACAAATCAAATACCACTCACAAACATTTGTTTTTATGCTAATTTTGTGGAATTATGTTGTCAACGATTTTGTTAAATAAGAAAAAGTAGTAATATGTCCATGCAGGCCTGTGCAGGGGAGTACAGGCAGCAGAGAATGAGCATGGGTAACTGGTTTCTTACGGCCGTTTTGGAGTGGATTGACGTACAGATTTGGGATATTTGGGCTCTGGTTTAGTTTTTAAGTCAGGCTCACTGTTGATCTGTTTTCATATGCTCTGCATGGCAGGTGTGTTTTCTAAGTAAATTGCAGCATCAGAACAGTTTCTCATGATGAAACTCTGACATCATTAGGACACTTGTCTGTACTATGTAACTTTGCAACATCAAATCCAATTTCAAAGATAATTACAGGCCATTAGTGCCTGACACAGAGTTTAATAACAGAGTAAATATTGTGGTGATCTTCGGAAATGCATAAATAAATAGATAAATACACAACGTGAAGTTGTCTGGCTTTAAAAATGAGCTCTTAAAACTGGTATTGCCTGAGAAACAGGCGTAGTTGGAACTGGTCATTTAACCTCATTACATGAAAGACAGAGCACTATAAATCCATCATTTTACTAGTCTGCCTGGCAAGCAAATGCTCCTCTTCCCAAAGAGTACCTGTTTGCAGTGCCCAGGAACAAGGTGAGCTGGGCAGACCTGACACCTGGGAGCATGGGTGCTACAGTATAAAATTAAGTCCAGTTCCTTTGGTAATGTACTAATCAAGCCGTAGCATTGTCTTAGCACTGTTAAACGTAAGCAGGGCACTGGATGGCTCTAGTTCATTCCGTTCAGCTCTCCCTTTGCAATCATTAGGGGGTTTTAAGTGTCTCATTGTGTTGTTTGACTGCACAAAGCTGGTTTGTGGCTTGGCAGAACATCCTTGGAAAGGGCAGTGATCTGAACACCATGCGCACTGAAGAGATTCTCAAATCATGATCAAAACAGTAAGAGTTATATAGTGACTCTGGCAGGTCAAAATACCAGAAGACTTCTGATTATTTCACTTGTAATAGATCGCATAAAATCCTGCCTGTTCCTGGGGAAGCAAAGGTCAGTCAGCAGTTCTGAGACTGGTGCACTCAGGCTGCCCGGGTCAAGGAGGGGGTTCGTGTGCTCGGAGCTGCTGCACGCTCACAGTGCCACCACACAAACCACCAGAGCACCTTGATATGCTCTAGGGCTTCCAAGTCCATCTCTGTATTGCTGTAGAAAAGTTATGCTGTAATGAATCAGAAGCTCTTTGCCTCAGATTTCTCCCTGGGCATCCTGTGATCCCTGCAGAGCAGTGAGACCTGATGGCTGGTTACCCCCAAAGCACTCGCTGCAGGTACAGCACAGCCCTTCGTGTGTGGAGCTGCACTTTGGGTTTGGCCCTTTTTCAATCACCTCGCCTGAGACTTGGGGAAGTGTAGCTGCTGCACACAGAATCCTTCTCTGGGGAATCATTTTATTCACACGGCAGAAGGTCCTAACTGAACGAAGCCAAGCCATCCCTGGGACGTGCAGCAGGAGCTGTGAAGGACCTAAAGCTTCTGCTGCTGCCTGCCCCGTGGAAGGAGGTGGCCCAGGCATGTACGGAGCCAGGCAGAGGCTGGCCCAGCCCAGACAGGGTGGGCAGCTGTGCCCCGGCGTGGTCCAGGGAAGCACCTTCCCCCCAGACCAGGCAATTTTTCTGACCCGTGGCTGCTGGTGCACCAGCTCCCACCGAAGCACTGGGCTCAGCTGAGCACTCGGGGCATTTCCTGCTGCTGCTGCACTTTCCGGACATTACTTTCCACCCTGGGTTTGTTAGCTTTCCCCCAGCAGCCTCCATGGCCAAAGGTGGCCTTGCCTGCACGCCGCTGGGCTGGCCAGGTGGGATTCCTGGCAGAAGGGCTTGGAGCTCTTGTGGTCATAATCAGCCGGAGCTTGCTGTGGATCGGGATAAATCCACAAATTATAAAGAAGGGGTTAGGATTTTGTCCCTTTTAGACTAAGCTTTATTGCTAGACTTAAGACTCGTGTAAGTTTAAGGCAGAAAGACTGGATCAATATTTAGGAAAATTGTAGGCCTATTTAGGACTTCAGTTAAAACAGAGATTTATTTTAGCTTTAGCTACAGCATCTCAAGAACTTGTATAATATATTGTCTTTTTTAATGAACATAAACCATATGGATACTAGTTCAGAAGATATTTGTCTTTTAAATGCTCATTTTATTTTCATAACTGAGACTTCTTAAAAGATCTTAACAGAGAATTTAAAAATAATCATAAAAGGAAAATAAGAGAAGCTGTGAAAAGTCCTTCTGCATTTCAGGGCTCAATGCAGTGGCCATGGATCCTCCTGCAGGCCCATCGCTGGCAGAAGCAGGGCTGGGCAGGTGATTAATTGCAGCACAGGTATTAACATTGCACAGGTACCTTTGAACCTGTTTATGTGTTAAATAGTGGGTTTTGATCAAGTGTGAAAGCCAAAGAGTAAAAAACATGACTTGTTGATGGAATTGTAGGATAGATTTTGTACTCCTACATTCACTTCTCTGTCTCTGGCGGGGAAAATTGTGCTTATAAGATCAAAATGCAATTAGAAGTGGAGCTCTGTTTGCTTTGCAGCTATTATGATGTAAAACTGAAAAACATTTTTAATCTGTCCATTCCTTGTGCTATTTTTTTCCACTCCAGCTCCTTTATTTTTTTTTAAATAATTGTTTATTTCTCAAGAATTCTGATGGAAATTTTTCTTAACTCACAGAATTTTTTGGTCATACGAAAAATAATTTCTTTCACTTGGAGCCTGATTTGCTTACAACAACAATTTCTCATACTTTTCCTAAATAATAAAATAAATAGACCATAATGGGGAATAAGGAGTTTACATTCCCAATGGAAAGAATACATCTGTGGAGATGAGTTTCATTAAACCCTTAACTGAAACAGTGACTTTCAGAATTGATTCCATCTTTAGCCAGTGTAGCCAGTGCTCTCCAGAAGACTGTATTTATGAAGTATTCTTTATTTAAGATAAGCAAAAAACATAAAAGGAGGCCTCCTCACCCTCTTTTGCTGCTCTGGGTCAACATCTCAACCTCTTGATTAGATTTGGAACCTGCTAATTAGATATAATTCATTACCTGCAAGAATGAGATCAGAAATCAAGAGCTGCTTTTCCGAATAAGGCGATCCTTCCCCTCATCCATCATGGCTGTTAGTAACCAATTTAAAGTCAGACAAATGCATAACCAGCATTATTACCTTGTCATAAATAGTTAGGGAGAAAGACCTGGAATAAGCTGGCATTATAAATGGTTTTTATCACATTATTTTGCAGTTATTTGTCAGCCACTTTGCTTAAGATAAATGTAGAACAATAATCAGATTCTAAAACAGAGCAGTGAACAAGGTTTTGCTAATTGTGAAACCTCTTCTGCTGGCAGAACTCTGTCATGGGGCACAGTTCATAAATTTCCTTATGGAGAAATTGCACTGAGCACATCTCCATGTTTGAACTTGAAAGTTTAATGGGCCAAAAAATAGGAAAAGGGGTCTAATCCCCTCCTCCAAACATGGTGCGATCTCAGCAGTCGGTGTCATGGCTTGTGTCCCTGTCGGACTGCTGAGCCAAGTGACCAGGAGCTGATCCTTCAGCCCTTGTTGGTTCCTAACGTGTTCAGATCCTAATGCAGCGTGCTCCAGCAGCCATGGAAAGGAGCCTTGCACCAAGACAGAAGGGATGCTTCTGCCGTGGGAGGCTTCTCAGAAGGGCAAACAGGTTCCTTGGGTTGGGTTTTTGGTGATCACAAATGTCTGATAGGAAGAAGTACATAATTAAATGCTAATTGCAATGAGATTATATTGAGATGAGAGTGGCCAGTGCCCACAGCACTGACCGCAGGATGCTTCTGGAGGGCTACATTCCCATCCTCCCTGGGGCAGAGGGTGTGGAGGATGTGAGTCCCTTGAGCACACCTGGAGCTGCAGTGCCACCCTCTTGGGAGTACCTGCGATTTTCCCTGGTGGCTGAAGGAAACCAGGATCTATATCCATGTTTTAAAGAAGCATACTGAAGGGAATACAAGGGCAAGGTTCTAGCAATATAAATCCCAAACAGTTCTCTCAGCTCTATTTATATTTAGACAAGTAGTGACTTCAAATTTAAACCCCTACTGTGGAGAATAGCATCAGGCTGTGACTTATGCCAGGGTTTTAAGGATCATGGGAACCACTCTTTAAATTTGGAGAGTTCAAACACAGAGGAAGGTTTCAAGCTTGCCAAGGGAGGCCCGAACACCCAAATCAATGGGCACCTTTCTGTGGGACATGACATAGAGCTCGAGAGTGGGGAGCTTGCACTACGGGCGAGTGTTCACATATGCAAGGGGGAAAAGGTCTTTACAGATCTTTTCTTCTGATAATAAAAATATTGAATATGGTTTATATTCAATTAAAGCATTTAGGGGAACAGTTATAAAAGGAACAGAATTACTACAGCGTAGCTGAGATGACAGAGCACCTCCTCTAGTGTCAGAGGATATGGAGCTACTCAGCAGTGCTGCAGACAGAAGTCACAAAGTCAGCAGATCTGATTAACTGTAAATCCAAGTTTTTATTACATTCCCCACCATAGGCAGAGAAGGACAATAACTTGATTTTGATCTCAGCTGCAGCACAAGTAAGATCTGAGAAGAAGATATTTACTAAATTATTTACCTTATATAGCACTGTCACTGAAAAACAATCGTGTTTGAAGTGCCATGTCAGTGCATCTGGTCTCAGAAAGAAATACTGAAGGAATATTTACTGTCTGGGGTTTCTGTTCATTTTCCTAAAGCCACATCTAATTGAAAGTGTTGATATAATTGCAGTGTTGATATAACTGAAGGCAAAATGTGGGAGGAATAGGGACACTTGCAAGTGACACGCCTTTAGAACTTGAATTGTCCTTCCATCATCTCAAAGCTTAAACCCTCACTAGACAAGGTAGAGACTGGTTATTCTCCTTTTTATTGCAATTTCAGTGAAAGTTTTGGGCCTTGTATGGCACGCTGTCAGGTTTCCTGACGCGGCTGTGGAGGAGGCTGCCAGCGTGTCAGCGTCCAGGCTCCGTCCTGCTGCAGCCTCTGGGAGCACAACCAAAGCCGCAGCGGCTCCCCTCGCAGCCCGCTCTGGCCAGCGCTGTGGCCCTGCTTGGCATGCAGCTGTGTTTCCAAACAAGAACATTCTGAAACGCAAAGAAATGCTTCCACCTGATTTTTGTATTCCAGGATCACATTAAAGGGCTGATCAGTCCAGCCTTTAGACAAATTTTCCCTTTTTTTTCCCCTGGTTCTTGCAGTTTAGGTGGCTGTAACAGGAGAAGCAGTGACAAACTGTTGGCATTAATGTACTGAGCATAATGAACACCAGCCATACAGCACATGGTGCTTGTCTGCTTATTGGTGAATTTAACTCACTTTAATTGCAGTGTTACTTAACATGATGGAGAAGTAGCCCTCAGAGGGATCATTTGAGGGACAAATAATGTATTTGTGTAAAATTAAAAAAAATAAACCAAACAACTAGCAGATAGTACTACTAGCTGTAGTAAATTATAGTTTAATAATTATTATCTAGATAGTACTTGGCTTAGGGTTAAAAAAGAGGCACTTCTGGAAAACAGGATAAAGCTTGCCTGGAGCACAGCCACGGGGACTGTCTTTTGCAAGCTGCACTGGTGGCGAGACATTCAGGGAAGCACCTGGGAATAAATTGAGTCTGCTGGGAGGGGAAAGTATCTACCCCTGGGGCATGTCAATGGAAATAGAAGGTGACAATGAGCCCAAGGCCTGCTTGGCCATATCACATGGGTCTCCTGATTCTATTGAAGGTACTGCACAGCAACCTGCCCTCTGAGCATATCTGACACCTGGGAGGTTTTCTGTGCAAGTGGGAGGTGTAGGACCTTTACCCCCTGGAACAGAGCTGGTGCCGTAGGCAGTGAGACGCTGGTGGTGTTAGAACCTCCTTATGTCTGTCATTTGTACCCTGAACATTAAATATCTTTCTCATTATTCATCCCACCACACTAGAAACAGCTGGTCTTCAAGGGAAATTACCTAATGAATCAACAATAAGGCTATTGTGTAGGCGTGACATTTCTGATAATAAATTACTGCTTTCAGGAGGTTGACCACACTTGTCAGGGTTTTGTGAGTTACAAATTCAGCTGCCTTGTCTTATGCTGTTTTACATAACTGACAGTGTAAAACCTTGGCATCTGACTGTAAGTTATTCCCTCAACTTCTAGATCTCTATCGTAAAATTTCTTTCTTCCTTCATTCAGAATAATCTTTGGGCATTTCCAACTCATACATTGAAATTATTTTGACTTGGTTTGGTTTGATTATATTTATTGTGTCATATATATCTTGGAATTAAATATTAATTTATATATTTTTAACTAGAAATGTAAGCAGGCTATAAATGTAAGGACTGCATTTTTTATTTCATTAACATAAACTATGTGTTTGTATATTTCTTGTATGCTTACATTCGAAGGAATACTTTTTCCTAAATGCATGATATGGAAGAAGATCTAAATATTGCCTTACTAGCTTCCAAAAAATACCTGGATGTAACTAATTGGTTTAGAAGTGCTTGGCCCATATGAAGTATGCTTCAAGGATGAATATTTTAAAGTATGCACTTTTTTTTCACATGCAAGTGTTATTTCCCTTTTACTTTGTGTATCCAAGGATGTGACTAGCTAGTGATGAAAACCAGAAGTCTTTTCTCCCTCGTAGTTGAATGCAAATGGCACTGAAATTCAGGCAGTATCTGCACCAAATTGCGTGTTTATCTCTGTGGAATTCTGTGGAACCAGTTCTTTAGCTTTTAATACTGTAAGTCTTTTCATAAGTAGCCAGCAAGGGGAGAAGGACAGGAGTTCCATTTTCTGCCAGATTTCTCGGGGCAAAATGCATTCTTGCAAATGTGAATGAAGCCGGTGAAGGTGGGGCAGGCTGGAGAGGAAGTTGGTATTCTTATGCAAGGAGTTGTGGAAGCTAAAAATGAGATCTAAGACAGCGAATACATGTTCTAGCAAGTATACTGGGTTTCGAGTGCTCCCTGTTTCTTTGTTACACTCATTACACTATTGTTACACTCATTTCTTTTCACAGGTAGTCGATATCTTAATGTCTGGGCAGTGCTGCTGCTTTGCCTCTCACAGAATGTGTTCTTATTTGATGCAGCAGGGCCTTGTAAGGTTTGTTCGAGGCTCACTTAGACACCAGTGGATTATTATTTTTAAATAACAATTCAGATTTTCAACAGGAAGAGACTAACCAAAACCTGGTGCATCTGAGGAATATCTTCTGAAACTCCTGTCTGAGAGCAAAGAAAGCAGCATTGCCCAGTGTGTGAGCAGGGCCTTTTGAGATGGCTTCATGCCTGATGTGGTGCCAGGATCCTTCTGCCTGAGGTGCTCTAGGAAGGCGAGGTGCAAGTGGAGCAAAGCTAAGAATTATTGCCCTGTGCCTGCCCTTCAGCCCCCTAAAGCTGGAAAGTCCCTGGGGAACCTGTCCTTTGGGAGGATCACACAGCATCTGGAACACCTTGAGAGGTGCCTGGAGACAGGATCCTGTGCCATGATCCTGGTGACCTTGGCCTGGGGTGTGGGTCTGAGTCCTGACTTTTCAAGTCTTCCACAGTTTTCTTTGCCTTCCTGTGTTGCGCCCTATGTGAGGTGCTTCCAGGTGCCCCGAGCAGTCATTGCTCACCAGCCGTGGGGGCAGTCACAGGGGGCAGTGCCAGCAGCCGTGCCCTTCCCTGGGGGAAGCCTCTGCCTTCGCTGCCTCCTTGTTTTGCAGCGGCCATGGAGAGACCTCCTGTGGCTGTAGGACCTCGGCTGGGTGCCCCCTGGGGATGGAGGCCCTGTGCCCCCCAGCTGGTGGCTCTGGCCACAGCTCCAGGGCTGTGGCGGTGTGGTCTGTGCCCCCACAGCAGGGGTCTGCGAGCAGGGGCCCCGTCTTTGCCCCTGCCACGCTGCCAGATGAGCCAGGGCTGAACTGCAGAGGGACTGGGGAGATACTGTGACCTTACAGCGTAATATCTTGGCATCAGCTGTTTAATTGTGTGTTTTAACCGTGCTGATGGTGATGAGTTAGTGGTGGACTAACTGGTTAATTGTGGATGTGTTCTGTTCATAAAACAATACCTGTAACCAGGGTCAGGTACACTGGGCAGCCAAGGGCAGGCACACGGGCAGGAGCAGCTCCAGAGCCTGCAGTGCTGCAGCCCCTTGGAGAGGGCCTTTTCCACTGTCTGATGCCTTCTCTGCGCTACCCTTTGCTCCTGTTCCCTGCTACCCTGAGGAGGACTTGTCTCCCTAAATGACCTTTTGGGGACATTTCAACTGCTCGTGGTCCCTGGGGCCTGGTGCATGAGGATAGCCCTGTGGAGTCACGTGTCCACACGGCCAGCCGTGGAGCCCAGCACCACTGGGAGGGCTCAAAAAGGTGGGCTTGTCACAGCTCGAGTGAGGTCACCGAGGGTGTTGAGAACCGTGGCAGCATCCTCTCCAGCCTGCTTTGGTTTGGTTGAAGGTCACTGCTATCTAGCCAGGGCCTTGTGCTTCACATGAATGCCATTCAGTTACGATGCAAAGACAGGATGAATGAAAAAAGAAGTGGAAAAATAATTTTGAAACATATAGCCAGAGACTGACCCTACACAGGTTTTGGGTGGGACCATATTGGCCCAGAAAATTTAGCTAGATATTAGTGATATTCAAGGTCCTCTGAAATCTATAAATTTTTTTCTCTAAGTAATGTAGTTTCAGGGGATCCACTGTTGAAAGCAAGTGCCTGCTGTGCTCTTTCCTTTTCCAAATAATGGAAATTCAGCTGAACCAAACAAAGGTGTTACAATGGTGTCACATTGTCATTTCATTTTCCTCAGCAGCCGTCTGATAAAGACATGTTGTATTCAGCAGCATACAGACATAAGAGCAGTTCTGTCTCCAAAATCTGGCTTTGCAGTGTAAGGCCTGTTGAGTTTCCATGGCAATGGCCACAAATTCCTCCCCAGCTCTTCAAAGTGAAAGACATATTTGTTTTGCTGGCACAACTTTGTAGCACAAAAGCTCTCTCTCCTTTTTCACGTAACACCTGCTAATCTGAGCCCGGGCCCTTTGAAGCCTCCTGCTGATCAGAAATTCAAATACATTTTTGCATGCTAATCTTGGTGGTAATCTAGAGCTTGTGTCTTTCACCTTGTGTCTGTGAAAACAATTTTCTTTATAAATCACCAAAAGTGTTGGCCCTGATTGCTCTCCATGGGAGGATGAGTTGATAGGGCTGTCAGCAGCTTGGATGTCCATTCTCTCAAGATGCAGCCTGGACAGAGCTATCAGATCAGGGCTTTTTAACCATCCACTCGCCCTTTGTGAAGAGAAGGGCCGGGGGAAGAAGGGGGGAAGGGCTTTCAGAGATCCGGTTTGTGGTGCTCTGTGTGTGGCTGTGTGGCTGTGCGGGGCACCCAGGCTGCGATGGACAGAGCGTGGCCCTGGCACTGGGCTGTTCCTGTGGCTGTCGCTCAGCAAAGGGGGGAGTGTGGCTGCAGAGCCCAACAAACAAACGTTAGCTGCAGCGCTCTTCTTGTCATCTGAGGGATAGACACACATGGTGCTGAATCCACAGCATGGAATTCCCTCTGCAGCCGAGCTGCTGCATCCTCACTGCTGAAGTGCTGTGGGTGCTCTGCTGAACCAGGGGTTGGTGCCATGCTTGGACCCCTTGTCCCTCAGCTGCCCGGGCTGTCCTTCCTCCATGCCGACAGCCCTGGTCCTCAGCACTGTCATGTGCGTGAGGAACCTGGCTGTCCAGGAAAGGGCCTCCCAAAGCTGCCGCGCATCCTGATGCTGCTGGTGCTGTGGGGTGGTTGGACTGTTCGAGGGACTGTGGAGGTCTGATGCCCCTTAGCCTGTGGCTGGACATGGAGCTGTGGTGTTCCAAGAATGCTTAGGGGTAGCTCAGTGTTTGCACCGCTAGTAAAGGATTCGAATGGTTTGCCCATGAGGTGTGTCCATGATCTACCTGTGGCTTGCAAAGTACATCAAACCCCCAGCTCCCCCAGATATTCCACCCCCAAACCTTCTCTCAGGTCATTGTCCAGTGGTGCTGTGTCCAGCCGGTGCCTGTGCTGGCAGTCCAGTGCCTACTGGAGACGTGCTCACAGGCTATGTAGTTCCTGCCGTGCTCTGTGCTTCAGAGGTTTAAAACAAAAGGGTTTGAGTTTCACTGCCGCTCACACCCAGGCAAGCCTCTGTGGCATGGCTGCTTTACGTGAGTCGGTCCTCGCAGGGCCTTTGCTTGTTTAAAATGATCATTTTTTTCCACTACTTAAAAAAACAAAGAGATCTTCCTGGTTAATTTCTCAGTAATTCTGTGAGTATATATGATTTTCCTCTTGGAGGAGACGAACAGTTTTCCCACTTCTACAAGATGAGATCCGTGTTCAGCCCTGGCATCTCTTTCCCGCAGCCTGATCCCCCTGGCTGCAGAGCTGGATCCGTTCCCCCAAGCGCTGGTTGGAAACTGAGCTGGGCAGCTCTTCCTCCATACTCTGAATTTTATAAAATCTGAACTTTCAGAAAAATCCTTGTTTATGAAAGCTCACAGTGCATTTCAGGGAGGAATGCAGACTTGCTGTTTTGTACAAAATCACCAGCAAAATATTTGAAAGAGGGTTTTGTGTTCTTTGTCTGCTGCATCTCCCTGCTATTCAGACTCTATTCTATTCAAATTTTCTTCCTTTCTTTAGGGGGAAGAGTCTGAGTGCACAAAGGGGCTGTGGTTTCTGCAAGCAGATAATATAACCATGTAATATAAACATGGCAATGATTTCCTTAGGCCCTGTGATCCATCAGGCATGTTGAGAACAGTTGGCAAGGGTCTGGGAAGTTCCCAGTGCTACACAGCAGCTACAGATAAGATGCCTTTCTGCCTTGGTCAGCTGCAGGATCCACACCCCCGGCACTGGAAAGGTTCATCCCGTCCCCTTTCCTGGAAGGGAAAACCTCTGCCTTTGAAGTCACGTGCCCACAGCTTGCAGAGCTGACTGATACAGCAACATCAGTAATTTACCAAAGTGGGGGGCAGGGGGGGACAGAAAGCTGCAGCATAAATCTCAGTCTAGCTTTATTCTTTTACCTTAGGTTATATGTCTTTAAAGGAAAAATGCTGACAACATGCTTGCTCACAAAAAGCCTTTTGAGCCAGTGCCAAGAATTTGCTCAAAACTGGTAAAAAGTCACAGCTGGGACCTAAGAGCAGCACTGAATTCTACTTCCTTGCTTGATCTTAATTTTCTAGGGGCTGAGGAGATGTTCAGTATGTTCAGCCTCCCGCTCCGAGGCTGGGTAAGAACCTGCTTTTGTCTTTTGGAGCAGGCGGTCACTGGTGTCTGATGTGGTGAGAATCCACTGTGGTTCTATGTTTGCTCTCTTTGTATCACTTACTCTTCAATTTAGAAAGTTTAAAACAATATTATTTGGACTGAAATAGTGCAGCCAGGCAACAAGGGGCCTCCAGCCTGCCGGAAGGGCTTTTCCTCTCTGCAGAGGGCAGCTTTGTGAATGGTAACATGTGCAGCCCAACACGCCTGCAGAGCCCCCGGCCCCTGCCCGCAGCACCAGGTCCGTGCCGTAGTAACCCGTGCAGCCCCAGCAACGGCCGCCTCACCTGAACCATCCTCTGCCCGGAGCTGCCTGCTCTCCGGCTCCCACCAGCCGTGGGGTGTTGCTGCAGTCATGCTGTTGGGCTGGTTTAGTGTTCAGGAGAGGTCCTGGTGACTAGCTCTGGGTCATCGGGAAGTTTTCAAGCATAACAAATCAGAGGGGGTAATTTTTTGGTGAGTAATGTGCCTGTCTAAGGGGAGCTGACCCCACACATTTTTCTTCTCTCAGTGATCTTAATGCCCCCTGTAATCACTGGACAGTGACTGCTTGTGTCTGCAAGCAGCTATTCATGATTTTGGTAGAGGTCCTCCTACAAGGGAATGGAGACCAGGGACTTCATATCACCCACCTGAGCACTGCATAGAGGAGCACTGCTGGAAGAGTAGATGGAGGAGCCACTTCTGCCCCCTCTAGAGCTCCAGAGGCACCCTGGTCAGTATTGCTGCGTTTGCACACGGGCCTGAAGAACCTGTGTTAATTGTACGAAGTATGAACAGCAGCTTATTGACCTTTACAAATCTTTCCTGAGAAAGACTACCTTGCCCTGGAAACGCAGAGAGCAAAGGGCCTCGAATTACTGAGGAGTTTAGGATATGAGTCCCAGGGAATCTCCTGCCAGAATCTCTTTCCCCCCTGAACCAGGGGAGGCAGTGAATGCATTGGATTCCCAGAGATGTCATGTCCTGCTACAAAACAATATTCCTTGCTTTCTCCCTTACTGATGGCTCTTCTAGCTAATCAGAGGCAATGTCTTCTTTTCCGCTGAAGCTGATGGATCAAGTCTTATGTCCAAATCTTGATGCTTTAATTTAAAAAATAAATATGAAAACAATTTTCTATTTCTAACCTTTTTATTACAAAATTTGATCTGTATGAAATTATGGAACCCCACAACTGCAGTAGTGATAGCAACATGCCTTTTTTTGTTTCCTGTGCTGCATCATGCACTAGTGCTGTAGCTCCCCAAGAGAATGTAGGAAAAGTTCTTCTTAAACCTTGGTGGCCTCTGTGATCTTCTCACTTGGTATGGATAGCTGATTAAGGCTCAGTCATGTGATACAGTGATAGTTCCCCATGGTTTATCGATCCCAGTGGGAATGAAGGGCATTCAGCATCTCACAGAAGCAGACCCTTCAAGTCTATGTCTTGCTGCTCATTACAGAATATGAGCAGTATGGCTGAGCACTCCTCGATTTTCTTATTCAGACTCATTTCAAGCTGCAGCTCAGACTGGAGATTTGCTGAGTAAATAGTCTCAACAATAATCTCAGCCTGATTCCAACTAATTAAATCCTGTACAAACATCCCTCTCCGGGCCAATATAGCAAAAGACAATGAAAACACAGAAAACCAGACATAGCTTTCCTCCAGATTTTGCTCGGCCCTTTAATCCTGTATCTTTTGAAAGATAGTAACGTCCATAAGATGAGGGGTCAGCCTTCCTGCCCTTAGCATCAAGCAGTGGAATTTTTCAATAATGAACAGCTGGGTCACCAGCGACACAAAAGCTGCTGTAATATCCTGTAGGCTTACGGGGCACAACAGAAATCCCAAAGCAAATCATGATGTACACAGAAAGGGACCGTCCTTTTCTATTAAGGAGACCACTTCAAACCAGTCTCAACACCACCTTTTCTCCAGCTTTTCGAAGGAGAGATTATCCCCTGCGTATATTTAATCACACATTGTGGGGTGGCTTTGATTGCCTTTTTAGAGTCAGAGAAGTTAAAGAACATAGTTTGAAGGCTCTTATTATCAGTGCTCCATCCGCGTGCTCTCAGCCAAGATGTGTTTACAAACAAGGGTTGGGATGGGGGTGGGGGAAGCAGGAATGCTGCCCTGGGCCCATGGCTGGGCTTGGCACTGCTTTCACAGAGCTGGTTGTATAACCCTGACTCCAGCTAAGTGTGGTGAGTGCCATTGGGAGGGGGAGGCTGGGGGGTTGTGTTTGTGGTTTAATTTTTATGAAACCCTGTGGAATTCATCTCCTTTTCCAGGGAAAGAAGAAGTTATCTTGTAGGGGTTTTCCTACGCAGTAAAGCAAAGAGTAAACCAGGGTAACATGAACAAAAACTAAATGCTATAAAGACTTTTTAATGTATCACAAAAGTCAGTCTGAGATGTGTGCAAGATATGCTGGAGATTCCTGATTAAAAGCAGTTTGTGTCAAGGAAGTTACCACTTGCAGCATGTAGAACATCTGACAGTGATTAACTGGAGCTAGCTATTAGATTTTCCTAAAGAAACAATACTTAAACATATCTCCACAAGTATGAAACACTTTATGTACTGTATCTGGTACACCTCATTTAAATTGACTTAGATGGAACAGACACACTAAGTCTAACTAGTAGGTTATTAAGAATATAAACCTGGTGCCCAAGAATTTACAATCAGTTATATGGGAGGTATCCTGACTTTCCTCCTTTTCCCAGGGCTTTCATTTACTAAGCATGTGCTGTAAAGATGTCACATTTACAGCAAGGGACATGTTTAGGATGTTTCTTACAAACAGTTTTAAGTTACATACCTGTAGCAAATGCATCTTGCTACGCTGCAATGTGCTGTTAGAAAGTCTGCTCTGAGCTCAGGAAAACGTGGGTGGAAGGAAGGATATATGCATGGGTACAAATGCATTTGTAACCTTGTTTTTCAGTTTGCTTATTAGTGCTTGTGCATTTTTGATAGAAAAATGACATAAAATTGTTTTCTACAGGAAGATGAGCTTTTCAGCTCTGTCAAAGCACTTAGAGGTTGGAGAAATATGGTTTAAATTAAGCATATCATACTTCTAATTCTGGGGGGTAACAAAAAGAAGAGCTTGGAGATTCATCCAGCCTGGAGTGTTTGGTAGTTGCAAGTGAACTGTGCATTATATGTAATGATCAATTCCCTAAGAAATACCTTTCTGTTTCCTTCCCTTTTTGGATCAGGAGGCTGATGGTTACTGCGGGGCTGTGCTTGCACGTAGGTGCTGCTCTAATTCATGTTCGTACATCGCAGGGGAGGAACAGTCGAGTCAGAAACCTGGAATTCAGCATTTCAATAAGCCTTTAATTATGGATTTCCCTACTATTTGTGAGATGAGGGGCGAGAATTGCTGAAGTAACCACTGCAGTGCTGTGAGCCCAATTAAAGGCACTGCTTCAGAGTGTGGGATCCATACAAAAAGTGTTTCTGCCTCTTTGCTGTTTGTCACTTACATTGGAAGGTTTTTAAAAACAATTGCACTTCTATTGGTAGCCAGAGGAGCTCTGCTCTCCAGGCTGGCTCCTAAAGTCCCAGCCTACGTCACTCTCTCGATCCATACAGGGTCAAGTCAGGAATTGCACTGAGCTTTTCCAGAGCAGAAGAATGCTGAGGGTCAGTGTTTAGTAGGTGGGAAATCATGGAAACAGTCCTCTGGGGGCTGAGAGGTAATTTACATTAAAGTCTAAACTTCTGTAATTTGCATAATACCAAGCCTAATAAAATATTCATGGTAGCTTCTCTCACTTTCCAACAATTTAAGATAGACAAAAATTAAATTGGAAAATACTGCTGGAAAATAAGAGAAAAAAGTTGAAGACAATGCCTTCAAATATTTTCCTGCTTTTAATTTAATGATATTTTTCAGAGTTACAGAATTGTTTGCGGCGTTACTGCCAGATAGAAGTCTGCCTTATGCACAAAACTGTGCAGAGTTTGATCTTTTTTGTGGGAATCACAAAAAACTGCTGGAATTCCAAGGGCTGATGTGGGTCAGGTGGAGGATGGACTTGGAGGATGTAGCGTGTGTGCTTTATGGTGTGGCAGAAATGGTCACACTATGAGAAATGGCAGCTTGAGAGGTAGTTGTTTTCTCAGAGTTGGATTCAGCTGAAATGATCAGAGCCATTTCTCCAAGGGATCGTTACTGGAACTCCGTGACAGTTGTGGCCAATGCATTTGTGAGGTGTCAGAGACGAATGTGTGGAGAGCAGAAGGAACCACCAGAGTAAATGACAGCTCTGGGCTTGGTGCTCAGCCCCGGCTCTTTCTGTGCTGGGCAGTTTCTGCCCCTTGGCAGCTGATGACCAAGGTCAGCTGACACCGAGCAAGGCAAGCCCAGGGGCTGCAGGCGGCTCTGAGAACCTGAGATGGTGCCCAGCCACGGGGCAGCTCCTCCTGTACTCACAAGGAGACAGGAACTTTTCATGACCAGTCTGGAAGTTTCTTACTGGTGACTACTGCACACAGTCTTGATATTGCAACATCTGTCTAGAGTCTTGTGTTTGGAAAATGCTGATTGCTGCAATTAACCACCAAACCTGCACAGTCCTTCTCCCAGTTCTGACAGAATTTGGAAATAAAAATTAATGTTTATTTTCCAAATGAGATTGCAACTCCAGTGGTTCAACCCACCTGTCATCTCACTTAGATGCGTGTCTTAAAGAGTGTGGAAGGGGAACTGATCGTATTTGTTCGTAGCATTTTTGTGCCAAATGATTTTGTTGGTATCAATTTACTCATGTTAAAGCATCAGATTTCAGTAAAGTTCATAAATTAAGTCAATGGTAAAATTTAATCACATCAGCATCAGCAAACACAGGTTTTCATAGCATACAGCTGTGAGATAGTGCCTTCCTGACCAGAAGAATTGACACCTGACCTGTCCCTTTCCTTGCTACTCTCAACTTACATTTATTTTTTTGGTAAGAAAACATGAACTGGAGCTGCTAATGGTGCAGGATTGCTCTCATCTGCTTACCTGTATGAATAGGGCTAATGGCTGCAGCAGGCACACACCTGGAAACTGCTCCCAAAGCCCCCCAGGCCCCTGGAGGTGTGACTGTCCTCACCCACAAGGGTGGGTGAAAGCAGTTTCATCACTGGTGCTTTCAACAAGCAATGGTTGGATACCCTTTATGCAAAAGAAATCATATCATACCGTGCCAGTATAAAACACACTCCCGACAAGGAGACATTAAACCAAAGCCCACATTTGGGGTGCAGAGAGAGGCTGAGGCTGCCAGCTGCAACCAGATGACAGATATTTTTGTTAGGAAATAATATCTTCCTCTGATTTCCTGAGAGGTTGAATATAAAGCATAAAACAACGGACAGTGATGAAATCCAGAAGAATTACCTCTGTGTATTCTAGAAGAGAGTAAACAAGTACCTCTACGCTGTCCAGGTACACCAGGCACTGTTTGGACAGCTGCACTGCCCATTCAAAGGTGTTGCTAACCAATGGCTTGGCAGTAAGAATGCCAGGTTCATAGAAGGTTCATATAAAATTGTACAGCTCCATGGACATGGCCACGATAATAAACCCGACACAGCAGAAAGGTTGGATTTTCCAATGCATACCAACTACTGATGGAGAACCTGCTCCAGTGAGGATTACTTGAAAAACTGCATTTAGTGCTGCAATAATACTAAAAGGTCACTTTGGATCACGTTTGCAAAAGGTCAGAGCTGGTGGAGATAACAGCCTGTGCACACAGAGCAGAAGGTGGTGGGTTCATTTTAGCTCCATCTGCAGTCACAGCTGAAAACCAGTCAGGATCAGACGTGGAAAAAAGTTTCTCCTATTTTGACTGATTCTCTGGTAGAGAAGGAGTTACCTCATGTACTGAGGAATGTCTCTGGGCTTGGTAAAAATCCTAAAAAAAGGCAAAAGCATTTTTAAATACCATTCTGTATTCTCAAGATGCATTGGGGTGAATGCATGTTTCCAAAGTCATTTTGGCAGCAGAGTTTCATAGAATAGATTGTTTCATGTGATGTGGCACAAGGTATGCAATGCACAGTGTAAAAGCCTACTTTTCAGCTTGAAATCAGTCATATGAATCTTGTATGCATACGGAACTGTCCTCAGTTTGCTGGGAAGCTTTCAGCGTGAAATGGTGGGAGTGCAATTGTTTGGTGCAGGGGATACTTCATTCTCTAAAGTCAGTTCCTGGGAATTTGGGAAATGCGTCACTCACAAGTTGCTGCTCTTCTGTGGCCACTCTGCAGCCCCACCAACAGCTGGCAAACCTCAAGCCAGGGGTAGAGAAGTTTGTACTCAATATTGGTACAAACAAATGCAGCTGGCCTCAATAAGTTGTGAATGGAGTATTGCAAGCTTATTCTGAACCTTGTAGCTTTTTGCTTTAAACTAAATATATTCCTGGAGAGGTTCCCACCCTTGAAATGGTCCCAGGAGGAATTAGCATCTCTGTACATGTCAGCTGTCTGTCCATCAGGCCCAGTGGGAGAGGCGAGTGGGGAGCCTGTGGGACTGAGGGTCCCACCTGAGAAACACCAAGTGCTCATCACCATCTCACAATCTGGCCTCTCCAGTTCTGATGTACATTGTCTGTGATCTCCTCCAGCGCAGCTCGGGGAGGTGAATTCTGTTGTGATGGATCTACACTGTGTTGAATGATTCTGCTGGCAGGTTTTATTTGTAACAGGGCATAGTCCAGAGGTGCCCAGTAAAGTAAGTAAGGCCTGTCCCTGCACAGAGGGTAGACAAAGGTCTTTGCCTAATGTATTTCTATTCACTATAAGAAAGGTGCATCCTTCTTTCTCCAAATTTTCTGATGGCAGTTGAGAGACACAAGAAATGTCATTTATCTTTGAAAATGCAATGTTAGTACATGTAGAGGCTCCCAAATGCTTCAGTGAAAGAAGGCAGCATATATTCACGGCTGGAGTCTGCCCTTAAATCTGATCCCATTCTCTGTGGGCCCCTAACTCCATCACGGTGACCCTTGCACTGTAAGGTATAATATAAAGCAGCAACTGGCAGTAGTTCCTGCAGCTGCCGGGACCTGGCAGGGCCTTACCGGGTACACAAGAGCATTCAGCCCCATTTGTTGGGAGTCTCTGAAGGATGCAGAGTGATCAGCGTCTGTGGAAATGAATGGGCTTTTCATGCTGATGATTTCATTTCTGGATGGACACAACACTTCCAACCGTGGCGATTCATCATCCTGGCTGGATGTGAGTGGAGGGCAGCCAGCACTTTGCACTGATGCTCAGAGCAGACACTGAAGATAAAGCGTGGGACTCGGACAGAGCTTTCCAAATATTTGACAGAGAACTGCCAGGGAAGTGCAGTGCTATTCCTATTTCTAGGCTGCCAGCAGTGTCAAGTAAATTTTCCCAGAGAGTCGCTGCTGTCCACGGCGTGGCTTCAACACTGCACCTTCTTAACCCCCTTGTTCTGCTTAGGATTTACCTTTGCCTCGGAGGCAGCTCAGTGTTGCTGAGCAAAACACGGTCACTGTGTGTCTGGCGTGTTTGGGGCACTGGTGCTGCTGTGCACGCTCCAGAGCGGCCCAGGGCTGGGCTGGGCTGGGGCTGCTCTGTGGGCACCCCTTTCCTTCTGTTGTATGAAACGAGGCAGAGGCCCCAGGGAGGCGCTGCCAAAGGTGCTGGAGTTTACAGGGTGGGAGGAGGGCTCTCTGGGCACGGGGCGAGCTGAGGGGCAGCCGGGACGCCCCGAGGTGCAGCCCTGCCCAGGGCAAGGAGCTCGGCGGGCACCGGCCAGCGCAGGGTGGGGGGCAGCTCCGGCCACCTGCAGTGCCATCCTCTCCTGCACACAGCTGCCTGTGGGATCCGGCCACCGCCGAGGGTTCGTTCCTCACCTCCTGTGGGGACTGGGGCAGGTATGGACACAGACCAGCCATCTCAACTTTACAAGGTGTCTGAATGGAATATTGATGGATTTGAGCCTTGGAGTGACTAATTAGCATGCAGGATTCCTCAAAAGGGTTAACATGGGATCTTTTTAATTGTCAAAAGAGTTGCAGGCTATTAGGGTTGGCATATTCTTCAATAATCTGTTTTATTTTTACCTGCTGGGAGCTTAATTAAAAAACAAAGAGGCTCAATTTAAAGCCCATTACTATGCTAATTTTGTAAGAACTGGGCGGTGATTAAGAAGCTTTAAAAAGAGGAGTTTAGTTTGCTCTAGGGAATGGGTTGGAGGCAGGTTTTATTTCGTTTCATTAGCTAGCTACAATTATTTATAAACTAAATGGAAATGATATTAAAGAGTAATGAAAAAACCAGCATCTATGTATTATTGAACAGCAGAACTTTTTTTAATTTAGCATCGAAGTGTACAAAGCCTTTATTACTGCAGCTCACAGTTAACACAGCTAAATGCAGTTGTTAAATATAAGAGGCTTTTTAAATATGCCCATAAATACAGAGCTGTCTGGTTTGCTTTTCCTGTAGATCACTAGAGCAAGTTTATAAAGATATCAATGTGACAATAAAGATGAACCACTGTCTCTTTACAAAAAACCCAACCATGAAGTTTTATATAGGAAAATTTCTTAACAGAATAAATTACGAAGACTTACTCTTTTTGGATTATGTATGTAATATTGTATAATCTAACAGCACTGCAAACCTTCCACTGCCTTTTGCCTGTCATGTGAGCCCAAAATAATACCTGCAATTCCAGCTGTGTTGGAGTACTTGGGAGGAGCCGCTGCATGGATGTTTGGACCGAAGCCAGGCAGCGACCAGCGAGGGCCGGAGGTGTCACGGAGGAGGTGGTGGGTGAAGAGGTGGGGCCGAGCAGCAGCGGGACAGCCTGGCTGCCGGAGTGGCTGTGCGAGCGGGCAGCAGGGGCAGCGGGGGCAGGAATGGCCAGGGAGAGGCTGCCAGGTTGGCGGGAGCCTGGCAGAGGGCTCCAAGCCCGGGCAGCAATTTTGAACTGAATCCCTCAAAGAAAGGTATCTGTTTGTGGTGTCTGCGAGGATGTGAGCAGGGAGATGCACCCTGTTTCTGCCAGAGGAACTGGTAACGCTGGCGAGTATCTTCTCAGCACTGGGAGGAGGAGGAGCTGCTGAGCCTGTACCTGGAGGAGCCTCATTTCTGGTGGCACCAGGGCCTTCTACAGAAACAACATGTTCCTATAAAATATCCCAGCTCCTGTGGCATGAGTGAGACTGGTTTACATGTGCAACCCAGTTGCTGAGTTCACTCAGCATTTGAATTCCCGCTGAAAAGCCACTCTGATCACATAAAGGACCAGGAGCCCCATGCCCCACCAGCCAGCACTGCCATTCCGTGCTGAAACCCTTCGTGCTGCAGCTCTTTCCAGGAAAGCTTTGATGCTGTGCCAGGGATGGGGAGTGGGAGGAAGCCTGGAACAACTGAGAGACATCAGTATCTACTAGGCAGAGGGGTGAGGAGGAAGAAGAAGGGTGGCAGGAGGGCCAGCAGTGGATGCCAGCCCACCCTCCTGGGCTGCCCAAGGCAGCTGGCATTTAACTCTGTAAGGGTCCGTATCAGTCTGGCTGCAACACCAAAATTGTTGGTAGGGCATCTTAATTTAAATAGTTGTTGCAACCAGTAAGGTGTTTCTTGGTGAAAGAAATAAGTTACAAGAAGAATTGAAATTACCTGCACATCAGTGATTCAAATGTCTACGGACACGCAGGACTCCTGCTGCCAGAGCCTTCTGCGTGGGTCCTGCACGGGTGCCATGACGTACAGCATCCTGGAGCCGTTCAGGCTCTGTCAAATCAAAGTTCACTAAGTGGCTCCCACAGTCATGCTGGGGAGAAAAGCCTTGCACTGCAGGTCTGCTGCTCCTGTGGGTAAACTCAGGGCTGAGCTGAGCCCAGAGCTGCCGCTGGAGATAGAGGTCATACAGCAGAATAGCATCAATTCCTCTTCTGGTTCTAAAGGCAAAGTGAGCTATCCAAGATCCCTGAGGTTGCAAATGTCCCTTGGCCTTCTTTTGACCCTATATACACCTTACATTCTTCCTATAATGATTGACATTTGGTGGGTTTGTGCCTTCGGGCACACTGAAGTTGTAGCTGCTTCTTCATCAAAGCAACTGTTTACAGCTGGTTTGAGTTGGATGCCAATAAACAGTATTCTTTTTGTCTCAAAATAAAAAGCAGCTTAAGTCCCTAATGATAAGGATTTTGTGCTTTGTAGAGGAAAAAATTCAGCTAGTTTGGGACAGCCAGCCACTTAGCTTAGCAAGTTGGAGTACTTTATACTTCCAGCTAAACTGCCTTTATCTCCTCAAGTGAGCCGGCTATAGATTCTTATCATTGTGGCAGAAGTGATGAGGGTAACATCTTTAGTTGGAAATCATTGGCAACATGTGGAGAAAGCTTAAGATGTTGTCACACTTTAACTTGGTCCTAATCTGTTCAAAGGCAGTTGATACTTTCTAACTGTGCCAGCAGGTAGTGAGAGGGAGTCAAAGACCATCAGGGTGAAATAGCTCCTGCTTTTCTTTGGAGAGTTTATGACTTTCATAAAGCGGACACAAAGACACTGTGGCGGTAACTGTTATTGTCTAAATTAAGAGCTTATGTTCACCCAACCATATTTCATTAACTTGTACACCCAAGCTTCTACATTTCCTGCCTGCTCCATGCAGTGCTAGAAGCAAATCTTAAATATTTTAACGCCTATTGTCAGTGAAGTGAGAACAAGAGCAATGTGCAGGTCAGCCCTGCCTGTCCGCGATGAACATGGTGACCAGCACGGACAGGCGTGTGCTGCGTCTTGCCTACGGCCCCCACACTCCCAGGGCAGGCTGTTCTGGGACTCGTGATGTGTGCTGGTGCGAGATCCAAAAAGAGGATTGTTTTCCTTCCAATATCAAATTGAGATACTGTGAACAACACTTAAATGTCAAAATGTAGGACTGAGCTGCCAGTGGAGCTGATCGTTTCTAAAGTCATCTTCCCTGTGAATGAGGGCCCAGTCCTGCTCCTGATGCTCCCTAAGGAGTTTTGTGTCTCACTTACTTGAAGCAAAAGCTGACGCAGCTTCTCCTCCCTTGTTTTTCTTTAACAGATGATCTTAAGAACATCAGAGCTCCTGGTGAGCAAACTTCGATGCATTTCAGCAAATATTGTGTTTTGAAAAAAGGGCTTTGTCAACTTTGTAGAAAGGACAGTGCAGTCAGAGCAGGATTTCTTTTCAACCAGATATTCAACAAAGCACTTCATTTTTGGAAACATATATGGAACCCTAAGCAACACCATGTAACATTTTGGTGCTTTTATAGAACAATTCCAAGCCATACAAATTCTCGTGCTGAAAGAAAGGAATGTGCTGATAAGATACGAGGGGATTTTGTTCACTTTTTCTCTAACAGGCATCTCTATTTTTTCTCTGTGTGTGTCTATAATATACATACATACACTTAACCAAAAGTTAAGTAGTATTTAATTTAAGTATTTCAGCTTTGACCTACTTACAACTTTTCATTTAATTAAAAAAAATCTGAAAAAGTTAATAAAATGTTTAGACAAACCTTTCAGTCCTGTGAGCTTAAAGGAATAATCCTCTTTGCATGCCTAATAATGTTGTTGGTGTCTAATGGGATTTCATTTTCACACATGTGGAAGTGTCCTGTGTGATAAATGTTTGACTGCTGGAATAACTTAAAACCTGTGCAGACGTTTGAGGCAGGAGGAGGGTATGGGCGTGCTGTAGGGCCTTGCTTACTGATAAATCTCTTTGTATGGGTTTAGAGCATCTAGTTTACTAAAGCCTGAATACAAACACAGATGCTGATAGCTGAGTCTTAGGACTCTGTCAACCATATTTGGCCTTACAGAAGCCAGGAGGTTTTCGTAGTTCTGTGTCTAATCTTAAAAATTCAGTTTATAGAGCAACTTTAGTAGTCATCCATACTAGAATGACCAGGCTTGTCTGTTCTTTAATTTAAAAAAGATGAATCAGATGTTTTGAGCCTTCAAAAAACCCTGTATTAAGAAAGATATTTATTTTCCATCCTAATATTAATAGTAAGTAATCGACATAATCTTAATAAGAGTCATTTCATGTTATAAGAATAAATTACCACGCTTAGACATTGCAGGAGACACCTTTAGTTACCTGAGTCTTGGGGGTTTGAGTTGAGATTTTTTTTGTGTTCCTTTTCAGTGGTTCTTTTTACAAAGCTCCACGCCTCTGGTAAGAGCCTCCTGTTTTTATCAGAAGAACAAAGTTTCTGAAAGAAGGACAATAAAGAGAAACCATGTGAGATGATTGGGGGAGAAAAATTTCATCCATTAAGGGTCAGCCTAAAAGAGCACGATTTAGAGCAGAATATAGCTGGGACTTTTGTAAGACAAGCAGCAACTTTTCATGCTTGGATGGGGATTCTTGGGTTAAATTGCTATCTTTGGGTTCTGAACTTGGAAAGGTATTAAAGTGGAATTAAACCTTTACACAATCCTGCTCTTGTGTCATTCAGGATTTTTTTGGGTTCTGTTTAATTGTACATCACAGCAGGGTTCTGAGTGACTGGTGCTCTAAAGAAATGAGGGGTAGGGTTAAGTCTGCAGCCCACTGCTCCCTGCTAATCCTTCTTGTTCCTTGAAGAAGGATTTACTTTTGCTGCCAGCTTGTGAAAGACTTTCCTCCTCCCGAAGAGATTGTTGTGGCTTTCCTGGGGAGGTGTGGTTGCTATAGCAGGGAGTCACGCCTGGGTATTCTCTCAGCCCTACTGAGAATGGGCCAAAAAAGAGCCAAAGAAGAGTAAAACTGGGGATTAAAAAATGGAACAATGGGAGACAGGAAGATAGGAGTGGGAACAAATGGGAATTACAGCACCAAAAATAATGCAAAGTGACAAAAAGAGGAAATAGAAAAATAATAGCTGACAGTTGGACTGAAAAGACAAACACTACAAAAGGACAATTTATTTTCAACAGGCAAAGAACATAAAAAGGCATCTGGGAAATAAGACACAGCCCTGTGTCGAGGACTTTTTTTGGTTCTTACTGTATTGCAAACATACATGCACCAAGTACACAAAGGTGCTTCATGCTTTCCTCTTGGTTCCACCTTTGCCACAATCTGTTTATTTGAAACAAAGCCTTCTTGGGTTTTAAACTGTGTGTTTATTTCTTTGCTGTTAAATGATGTCTGTAACTGTGTCTGTTCCTAGGGACTAAAGGTAGGGTAATTCTGGGCTTTTCATATTAAATGTTGTCACGCATATCAATAGTAGAAGAAGATCCAGCTCTGCTCAAATTCTGTTCTTGAATGCTTTCCAGAGAAATAACTGCCTCCACTGGGCACTTGGTTTTGCTGCTGCTTACTGGAGACAAATTCTTTAGCTCATGCCATGGCAATGCCCTGACACCTCTACCTGGCCCTGCCCCAGGCTGTGCCCCCTCCTCGCCCTGCTGCAGCCGCCTCCTCACTCTGGCTCAGCCAGCTCATCCCTGTGTCGTAGAGTTTTCCTGCAGGAGCTTAGGAGCTGTATTTTGCTCCTAACCCTCTTTGCTCTGCTGACAAAACACCATCTAATTTTGCAAATATTCAAATATTTCCATCTCAGTGAAAGAAGCAGAAATTTTCATTCAGTGTAAAATTTGTCACAATACAAATAGAATTTTAAAAGGAGCCAGTGCCACATCTAACAGCAAATCTCTCTGAATGCCTTTCCTGCACCCCACTGCTTTATATACAGGGGAGGCAGAGAGATACAATAGATGAAACATTTTGTTTATGAAGTGTCTATGTTTTGTTTTATTTCACATGTTTTTGCAATATAGATAACAGATTACACCACAGAGCTTTCATTGCCTTGTGCTATAAAGATACTATAAAGCCTTTCTGGGTATTAATAATAGATTGTGTTGATGAGTTTGGAGAAGCTGGCAATAGACCCCCCACTGCAAAGACATTAACACCACAGGACTAAGGTATCTTTCCCTTGCAAATCAGTTGCTAAATTGGCTGTGCTGATGAGTTTGGGCACAAGCTCTCCACCAGCATCACTGCAGCAGGCACAGGAAGTGATTTTGTTTTATACTGGCAAATAACGTTTCTTCCTCTTAATGTTCTTAGTTGCGAGGAAAGCCTTGTGTAAATTCTTTCCCTAAGTCATTCTTGCCAGCCAAGAAATAACTTAGAAATTACATTGGAATTGCTTTGACACATGATTATTTTTTTCTGTAAAAGTGAAGACCGGGCCAGTGAATCACAACAGTACAATTTCCCTGCTTATGGGGCCTTTAGGCTGAAATCTCATATAAAAATTGCATTAGAAGAATTTCCCTGTGTTGTTGGTGATGTAAATTCGGTGTGCCATTTAGTGAACAAGAAGGATAAGATGTCTGTCAGGGCAGACACTGTTCCATGGGCTGAGCCAGCACCCCGGCCCCGAGCGGGGCTGCTCCACAGGGCCCCTCCTCAGGCCGCGTCAGCCACTGGATATTGGTGAGGGCATGGAGGGAGAAGATGAGGTGGATTTAATTTAATTTGTGTAAATAACTGAATAAAAATCCAAAGGGGAAAAAAGAAAGAGGTGCCTGGTTGGTTCTGGTGACCACCACCCCCCCAGCTGGGTAGGGCTGTGGCAGAAGCACAAATGCCCCGACACATACGATGCTTTTATAGCCCATCAGTGTGATTTGGAGAATGTAAAAAACACAGCAGCAGAAGCCTATTCAGCCTCTTTGAAACTCACGGACAAAAATAACATTATTTCACAAATGTTTGCACTGCCTAAAAATGTAATTCTAACAAAATCATCGTATTTTGCTAATTCATTAAAGCTTCTTAATTGCAGCCCCAGTTTTATCAATTCAATTGGTGCCCTTAACTTTTATAACAGTTTCTGTTCTACAGAAAAGATTAGGAGAAAATTGCAGCCATAATCTGTACAGTGCAATTGCCGTGCTATAAAGAGGAATGGGAGTAGCTGAGAAGAGCAATTGGATTCCCAAAGGTGGAGCACAGTAGAGCAATATCAGTGACTTTGTAAATGAAAAATTGTTTTAATTCCCTTCTAACAGCAATAATTCTATTCTTCATAAATTTTTCCATCAAAGTGTTGTATGGAAAAATGCTATAAAATAGAACAGCATGGCAGTGATGGAAGACAGTTGAACAAAGTGGTCAATTAGGGGATGAAAATTAAGAAAAGAGAAGAATTCATTCTGTCACATTCTGCTCAAAGCGAGAAACTGCTCTGCACTTTGCATTTTATGTTGTACTTTACAGTTAAGGGAGATGTAGCTATTTAGGTCATCCTGGTCCCACTTGAGCAAGTTGCATTAGGATGTAAGCTTTAAATTCTGTGTGCCTCTGTGCTTTTGTCTAAGCATCCCAGTTCCGCCCCAGAGCTGCTGGTGCCCACAGGTTTGAGGTGGCCAGCGAGTGCTGGGCCACCTGCAGAGGGATCACGAGAGGCCTCAGCGGGAAGAAAATCACATGAAGGGCTGTATTTTTGAGGGCATTGTCTGGCACAGACTGCTGTCTGGGTGTGGCCAGCCTGAGGTACTCCTGGGACCGTGTTGGTGGGTCTGTTTCTGGCGGGCAGAGCATGGGAGCTGGTGGCTCTGACCGTGCCCACGGTCCAAGTCCCACCAGCTTTGGAGCAAGGTTTGGCGTGGGATGTGGTTCCTACTGCTATTTTAGCCATCAGCTTGTCTTGGCAGGGGAGTACAGCACTCCTCACAGAAATGCTGGTAAAATACTTAACCAAAGAAAAAGTCACTCATTACCAAGAGAGGCAGTGTGTAATTTGTGAGTCCAAATCCACGTTGTGAAGTGCAGATTTAACACAAGCTTTCACCGGTAGCTGGTGTTCATACTACAGCACTTGTGGATAGAGGGTTAATAAATATTTTCTTCAGTTCTCCCTGAAGAAGAAAAAGGTTTCTTTGTTTTAGTTTCTCTCTAAATATTACAGGGTTTTTTCTAGAAACTTTTAATTTTTGCATGTTTTATTACTACTCGATGAAAGGGAATTATCTTTCTTATACTGAAGTTTCAGCTATGAAATTGGCTTTAATAAACTATGTAATTATTTCTTCTGCAGGGAAAATACTTTAAATTGATTATTTCTTTAAGGGAGGGGTTTCAAATCATAAATTTATAATATTCCTCTTGTGCTTTACTGTTCAAGATGTTTTGTATGTTCAGAATTGAGTGCAACCAAGGAACAGTTTTTCCACGTTATAAGCACCCATGAGCTGTAAGATGCTACATAAAAATATTCAAGTCCTATGCTGGAAAAGCCTCAGGCATACTGTTTTTCCAATCCTATGTCACCTAAAGAAAGAAGTATCAAAATTTCTCCCAAAGAACAAGGAACAGATGTCTTTCATTAGTAATTTAATTTCTTCTCTTAATAAAACTCAGTTGTGTGAAAAGCAGAATATATTTTACTCTAGCCCTACCCTGTTTCATACGACAGGAGTGCGGAGCGGACTCCCGGCATCGGAGCCGGCCGGCAGGGCTGTCCCAGCTGGGGTGAGCGAGGGAAAAGCCTCAGACACAGAGACCACAGCAAGAGTATTTACAAAGGCTGTGACCACTACCCTTGCATGTTTATTAAATAAAGAGAAGCCAGGTATCTGCTGTGGTTGCTGCAATACGTAATGCCAGAGTAACACAGAAAGGGAAATGACTGAAGGTCTCTGATAGGTAGGTAGCAGCATCTGTCCTCTTGCATACATCAAACACAGCTTAATAACTTCCTATTTACTGCTTCATGGCAGAGGCCCAGTAAATAAAAAACCTGACTGAATTAGTCTATTTTTCTACCTTTGTCCTGTATAATAAACCTCTTGAACCACACTTAATGTGAACAGCAAATTTCACACTGCACATGGACATCTCTCAGCACGGATTAAATTAGTTATAATAAAACAATTAAAATCTATTTGCCCACAGACAGGAGGAAATGAAGGACCTGGCTGAGCCACAGAAAGGTAAAGGGTGGGTTGTCAGGACACCAGGAGAGTAAACAGCAGAGCTGTGATTCTCAGGAGCAAAGCAGGGTCAAACTTACTGCGAGATAACTGCACGGGATATAATAAATCAGGGGTCCGTATTGCACTCCAGATGGCTGTGCCAGGCAGGAAGGCACAGTGGATCATGTAACTGTGGTTGTTTCTAAGGATTACTGATTCAGCCTGCCTTCACAGGGATATCCTAACAAATAAAATCTTTATGGCCTCTTCCGCTGGTGAACATTTTCATCTACTGGTTAAAGT
Source organism: Dryoscopus gambensis (assembly GCA_013389985.1). NCBI lineage: Eukaryota > Metazoa > Chordata > Aves > Passeriformes > Malaconotidae > Dryoscopus > Dryoscopus gambensis. The sequence goes on from WEIT01026613.1 coordinate 73,097, forward strand.
CAGGATATGTCTTAGCATTTACATTGCCCCTGATACATATGCAAAATTAATTTAAGTTCACACAGTTTTAGCTGGTAAAGACTTTTTGATTATCTAGTACTGTAAAGTTGCTTCACGGCATTTGTTGTAAATACTCTGATGGACAGACAGGCCATTGTTCTGAGCTTTAGCTTGGCTGAGTCTCCCAAGTGTTCCAGGCATAGAGGCAAACACACTTAAAAACTCCTAAACCTATTGAGTTGTCTTTCAAAATTGTCCAGGCAACAGAATTTATTTATAAAACTCCACAATCATTGATTCAAAACAAGGTTTTCTTGTTCTGCTTTTCTTCTTTGTCCTCTTTGAACGGTTTTCTCTGGAATGTTTTCGTTGTGCTTAGGAGTCGGAGATTTCCTGCGGCTTCTAATAAAGGCATTTGATTTCCACTCTCCACATACTTTAACACATCCAAGGATTTTGAGGTTTGACATTAGCTTAAGAGAGCTGGAGATAATCAGCCATGGGGGTAAAAAGCCAGAGTTATGCAAATTATTTGTAAAATGTATAGAGAGCAAAAGAAATATTCCTTTAAATGTGGTTGCTGTGGGACAGAGTCTTTGTCTCAGCACAGAATATCTGTGTGCTCCCCTTCAAATTTATGGCTTTGATTGAAACCTGTAAAGGGGTGATCTGTAAAGTATTCCTGCTATCCTACACTTCCCAACAGGTTTATTACCATTCGTTTATAAAATGAACAGTCTAACGAGCAGTGGTTTAGATCACAGCTATCAAAGTCTGGTCATTTGTCAAGATTAGTTTCCTGTTGTGAGATTGCCTTGTGCAAAAAAAGTGCATAACCTTGTGTTCCTCTTGGGAAGCTGAAAAAATACCTATAAACACCCTATAAGATAGGTTTAATGAAGATTTTATAATCTCAGAATGCAACCCAACACACTGCTCTGTGTGTGTGCATTTGTGTGAATGCATGTTACAATACAGGGTACCATGTACAGGGGAGGGAATTTTCTTGACAAGAGTTAAATTCGGGATATGAACTCCGTGCAGTATTGTCAGGGCAGTTTAATGTTCATTTGAGTGCGTTAATATACACTGATGGTAGTGTAATTCGTTATAGCTAAAAGGCTGCCTTGGGAAGCGCTGTTGCAAAAGCCCCAGCTTTCCGGAAATAGTCGGTTGCCAGTAAATAACACAAAGTATTTTCTGTTCATGTTAGATATATTTATTTTGAAGAAAAAGAAAAACCACAAACACTCACTAGGGCAGTATGACAGCAAAGGTGCTGGTCAGGGAAACAACACGCTCCACAGGACAAGGAGGTTATCTTCATGTCCCAGCTTGAGGGAAGGTGCAGGGGATTTATGCTTTCTTGGGCTATTCTTGAAATTATCTGTAAAGTGTGTTAAATTTGTGTTTTCACTGTCACTGGACGGTGGCATATCGTGCGGTTTGCTTGGGACACGACTGGAGGCAACCGCAGCCCAACCTGGAGCGATCACAGCCCCGCCAGGGCCAATCCCAGCCCTGCCCGGGCCGCCGCGCCCGCTCCACCCATCGGCTCCGGCAGCATCGCCGCTCCCCGGCGCCAGACCCCTCCCGGGGAAGGCTCCCCGTCCTCCCCTCGCCGGAGTGGGGAGGTGGGCACCT
>WEIT01026613.1:74957-170464 GCA_013389985.1 Dryoscopus gambensis
CTCCCGGTGAGACCGGGCACCGGCACCTCGGGGCCGCCCCGTCCCTCCCGGTGCGACCGGGCACCGGCACGGACGGCAGAGTGGGGGTAGGAGGGGGTCAGCGCCTTCGCACCAGCTCTGGCGCTCCCGAGGTCTGCAGGTGTGCCCCGTCCTAAGGACACCCCCTCGGACAGCGAGGCCAGGCTTGGTTAAATGAGTCAAACAGGTTTAAGCGGTTAAAGAGAAACAACTTTTTTCAGTGCACCTTTTTTTTTCTCTTTGTGTGTTAATCCTTTCGGATATAAAATTGTCTAGAGATAAATATTTTCTGCTTAGGAATTTGCTGGCTAAAGCATTGTAAGGAAAACCTTATGAACAAAGCAAACGGATTGTATGAAATAAGCCGGCCTGTTCACGGCAGTGCCCAGGGTCCTGTGTGGCATCGGTTTCCTTTTGATAGATCTAATTCATCACATACCTGAAAAAGAGCCACTCGGCCCGCCTTGCCCCGCTGTTACCTTGAGGCTGTGGAGGTGCAAAGGTGCGCGCTGAGCCAGCCCGGCTCCCGGCGCGGTCCCTCCCGGGTGCAGCCGGGGAGCTCCCCGGCTCCCGTCTCTCAGCCGTTCTCTGCATGTCGTGTGCAACCACACTGACATTTGCTTTTCCCTCCTGCCCACTCTGGCTGCAGCCCTTTGCCGAGGGCTTGTGACTGCCATTTTCCGGCACTTCTCAGCTCAGACAAAATGGAGGCTCTGGAGGAATGAATAACTACCATAGCCTTAGCCTTCTAAAATCAAAGAGAATGGCCTTTTTTTTTGTGAAAAATGATAATTTTGATGATAAAAAAAAAGGCAGCATACCCCATGCTAAAAGGCAGAATCTAATTTTTTCCTGTGAACACACTGGTGCAGTGGTGTTCATTTCCTTGCTGAAATGTAAATGTTCATGCACCTTGCCCTGTGATGTATTGCCATAAAAGACACTGAATTTCAAATCACCAGCACACCATGTGACACAGGGATGTAACTTAGCAATTCGTCTTTATTTGAGGCAGCCCTTTTCTGAAATCTCACTTAGGGAGATTCCCCGTTGCCATTGGAAAAGCAAAATAAAATTAATCTAAATAATTCTAACTTAAGCCTAGAAAATTAATGATGGATGAAAGACAGGGTTTATAGAGCATTAGTAAGAACTAGTCTGGATACAGTGTGTGTTCTAGGGTCTGTGATTACACTGGTAATTTGACCGATTGTATCCCTGCCTATCTCTGCCAAAGGATGTTTCACACCAGTTGAAATGCAGAGTACTTCCTTCAGAGACAGGTTGTTCTGGAATAACTCAACATCCAAAGAAAAGCTGTGTTATTTCACTCCTCTCTTTATTGATTGCATGTGTACAATCGTGTGTGCATGCGTGCGTGCTGACTTTGCCCCAGCAAAAGCACAAAGTTTTTATGCTCATTTTTGTGTTCATCAGCCTCCTCAGAGACAGACAATACCAAAAAAGGAAAGTCATGAAATCTGTTCAGAATAGGGCTTAAGTGTTGAAACCAGAGACCCTGCATAAAACAAAGCATGAGCTGGTCCTTCCTCTAAAAGATGAATTCAAATACGTTTGGGTTTGAGCAGTTATCCAACTGTGGGAGCTCCCTTTTGTTTCTCATTTTGAAAAGGAAAAAATCCACTGAGATAAGGACAGATCTTTGCTGGGCTTTAGTGTCCAGCAAAGGTGATTTAGGGAATCTCAAGACCAAAGGGACTGAGATTTGGAAACACTGCATGCCTGTGACATTTCCAAGCCTAAGGATGCGAGTCTTGCAGAGTGCAGAAGCATGAGCCAGGCTGATCTGTGCAGGCATTGCTGGATTTAGATCCACGCAGGGTATGATCTGATGCTCCCTTTGACTGTGCTGCCTCTTCCTTGCAGGCTGTTCGCTGCCAAGTGCAGCGGCTGCATGGAGAAGATCGCTCCGACGGAGTTCGTGATGCGAGCCCTGGAGTGCGTGTACCACCTGACCTGCTTCTGCTGCTGCGTGTGCGAGCGCCAGCTGAGGAAGGGGGACGAGTTTGTCCTCAAGGAAGGGCAGCTGCTCTGCAAAAGTGACTATGAGAAAGAGAAAGACTTGTTGAGCTCGGTCAGCCCAGACGACTCAGACTCAGGTGAGCTTTTCCCACACCTGCTCTGACTGGAGAAGCTGCATGAGTTTGTAGAGTTTTCTTACAGAAAAGTGCATCCATTTTCACATCCACTTTATCTATATGCATGTGCCACCTGTGCAAATTTGCAGGCACAGCTGAAAACGTGCTTCTCCTAACCTGACTCCCTTCCTTAACTTCCTGCTTAGTAAAAGACAAAATTTTTGATTTCATGGAGGTGTTTTTCTATAAGATCATAAAGTGTGAATCAGACTGACTTTAGCTACCCAAGGTCTCACTCAAGTGAGGCATCAGTATGCTGTTCTCCATAGGCATTCTTCCATCCTTTTCCATACTTTTCAGGGGATCTTCTGCACATACAATTTCAGCACTAAATTAGGGAAATGGGCACAGCAGTGATATGATTTTCAAGAGGAATCTCTCTGCCAATTACAAATAGTACCTTTAAGAAAGATTGCAAGTACAACATAGAAATACTGAAGAGAATCTGAAAGTAACTGAGATGTGAGTTTGTGCTGTCATAACTGCACACTTGTTTCCCAAGAAAATATGTGAGAAAATCAACAGTTACCATTCCATTAAATGTACAAATTACATGTTTGCCTCTGGTTTATGGGAGAATGCGTTACTACATTTTAACTGGGAGCAAAAATTATCCTTAATCTCTAATCTGAGAGTCATATTCTCCACATTGCCAAAATTTGTATTTCCACATCAGGAATGCCTCAAGACAAAGGTCTCTGCAGACTCAGCAATGCGTGGGACCAGGGCCATTCTTGGAGCAGTGTTTTAGTTACTGCCATGCTGCGTTTGCAGGACCTTGGGTGCTCTGCCCAGCAAATCCCACGTAATAGGGTCTGGGCTCTTGGTGATCGTGCCTGAGGCACTCGAGTTTCCTCCTCGACCATCAGCATGCCTCCCCCCGCCCAGCTCCAGCGACCTGCTGTACACCTGCCTCGTGTCCAGCCAGACCCCCTGACCAGCTCACCCGAGGCTGTCCCCGCGCTGGAGCTGGTCACAGGCATCTTCCCCCACTGCTGTCCTCACTCACACAACCGGTGCTGGCAGCTGCGTTTGGCATCGGCTTTGAGCAGGGGTGGGCTCCTCCTTGGGACCAGATGTGGCTTGTGATCAGCAGTGAGGAGCTACCACAGTAGCACAAGCCAGCCTTGGTTTCAATTTCATTTCCCTTTGGCACGAAGGGGAGTTTCTTACTCTTGGAGTTGCTTTTTTTCCCTCATTATTCTCTGTTAGCCAAACCCAAACCTGAAAAACAAGCTGACAAATTAAACGAGTTGTTTGTCTCACGTTGTCTAACACATTGAAAACACTGATCTCCCAGGGGTCTGCGTGAGAGCACACGATCTGCAAAGCCCCGGCTGAGAATGTGTCCTGCTTCAATCAAATATGTATCCACTGGACACAAAAGTAACTCTCCAATGAGCAGTATTAATCCTCACAAACCTTTCCTTAGAAATGGCATGGTGGAAAGTTAATAATGTCATGGTTATTAAAATGACTGAACTTCTCTTTAATCATTAGGCCAAAGATGCTTATTAAAGTAAAAGGTGATTAGACTGCTAGGTGCATAATAATCAGATCCTAAAATGAATTAAAGTCTAATTTGTTGATTCCCCAAATGTAGTCCTTCAGTATATAAAAATTTCAGTGTGTTTCTTCATGTTGAAGTCCCTATAATAATTGATAATGTTTTCTGGAAGAAAAATCAGTAGTCTGTTCAAATAAAATATGCTGAGTTGAAAAGTTGATTTTCACAACAAAATCTGTATTCACCCCTCAACCTTTGCCACTGTGCTTGAGATTTCCCAGGACAATATACTAACACATGTAATATCACCAGATTGTATGAGTATTCAGAATTTAATTATAGAAAATATGAAGAATCTCTTTGGTCTACCCAAGCACATAGATACTTGTATGTATTTACTGAGAGAGAGAAGTTTGTGCTTGCACATACAGACATATTTTAATGCACAGTGGAAGATTACTGATGTTTTCTGTGGGAAGTGGAAATGAGATGACAAAGATTATATTTAATATTATCTCTGGAGCTTCAAAACATTCAGAACAATATTCAATAACTGGAATCTGCACTATATTTAGTTAGATGGGCTTTGAGATAGTTGTGTGATACTTGCTTTATGCTGTTTTGCTGCAGTAGCAGTGCAGGCAGTACTACCTGTCTGCAGATAATGCTTCAGGAGAAGCTGGAGTTCGGCTGTGAAGGTAATGATGTTTATCTGGTGGTGAGATCGGAGCAGGTGAGCACACGGGAGCAAGAGATGCTGGAAGGGCACAAAGTCTCTCTGTGCCTGATTCCTGGAAATACTGAAGCATATTCTGAGTTTCCATCCCCTGATCAGTCCCATGTCCTCAATTAAAAATTGCAAATATTTTTGTGCTTTTGTGGCATTTGATTTAGGCAGAGCACACAGATCTAAGATAGTCTCTTCCTGCCCACAGATGCTTTAGGTATTCAAATAACCATGGGACAATAGTTGAACCTGTTGACTGAAGAGCAGTTCTCAAACATCCTGTTTTCTTGGTGGAACAAGTGCAATTATATATCCTTTTTTCACCAGTCAAAAGTGATGATGAAGATGGAGATGTTAAGCCCACCAAAGGCCAAGTAACCCAAGGAAAAGGAAGCGATGATGGGAAGGACCCAAGAAGACCTAAACGACCAAGGACAATACTCACTACACAGCAGAGACGAGCATTCAAAGCATCCTTTGAAGTGTCTTCTAAGCCCTGTAGAAAGGTGGGTGCTTCACCAGGGACCGAGTCAGCCCTGACACCAGGCCACAGCCCCAGATAGCCCTGCCCCTTCCTGGGGCAGTAGCAGTTCTCCTGGGCTGAAAGCAGAGCACTCTTCTTGCTCAGAAGTCTTTTGTGGGTAAAATAAGAAACAAGAAATGACTTAGTGTCATTTTCCTCAGCTCAGGCTCTTTGTTCAGTAGTTACAGAACTGGTAGCACCATCAGGGGCAGAACTTGAAAACACCATGAAAAAATATGAATAATTTTTAAAAGTAATTCCACACATGCAATTTTTGTTGTAAGTACAAATGTTCCTCCTAACAAAACTGATTAGTTTTTTGGGGGTTTTTTAACTTATGAAAAATTGCATCATTAAGCATTTCCTCCTGCAGGTCAGAGAAACATTGGCAGCTGAAACAGGGCTCAGCGTGCGAGTCGTCCAGGTCTGGTTTCAAAACCAAAGAGCAAAGGTAGGCTGTTTGTCACATTCTCAGAAGTCAAATGCGGGTTGTGCCTCAGCATGGGCTCTTGCCTCACATGCAGCTCACACTGCAGAAGTCCCATGGCTGAGCTCTCTGTGTTCTGCCTGCTCTGCTCTCTACATCCATGCTAGAAAGGCAACTTCAGAACACAGACATTAAATTCATATGCTCAAAGCAACTCAGAGTTGGGAGTAAATTTTGCATGCAAATCTGAACTGGAAACTGAAAAGTTTAAGCTTAGAATTGAAACTGAACCCACAACAGTGTGTGCATAAGTATAAATGGTGTGTGTTAACTGATGTTTGCAGAGAGTTTTGTAAGGAAACAAAATTATTGCATTTGGAGCCATGAGATTGTTCTGTTCTTCTGCTTTTTTCAGATGAAAAAGCTAGCACGAAGGCACCAACAGCAGCAGGAGCAACAGAACTCGCAGCGACTAGGACAAGGTAGGGGATTTGTGATAAAGCGAGGTGAGAGACAAGGAATCTGCAGATGTCTGGAAGTGCCTTTCCCACGTGATACTTTAGTACAGCAGTCCTGGGCGCACACAGGTCTGTGGGTGACGTGTGCCATCGGCAGTGGAAGCACACAAAGGTGTGCCTGAGAGCCCACGCCAGGTTACCCCAAGTTCTCCTGGGGGATCCGACCCCCGAGGTGCTCACACAGAAGCTGTTACCTCATTTCTAGAAAAAATGTGCCATGTGGAGGTGCTTGCACTGGAGGAGATCTCCAGGAGGCTTGCTCCAGCTAGATCCTCCAGTTTGTTTTCTTCTGCAGTAAGGGGCATGGTGCTCAGCTGGGAATCTGCCCGGGCATCAGCATTACTGCCCCGGCCGAGGCACGGAGAGCCCCTCGTGTGCCCGCACAGGTGGCTGGACCCTGGGGCAGGCGCTGCACAGAGGCACCTGGGCTTGCCCTGCTGCTCTGTGGGTACTCTTGAGGATCTCCAGCTCCCAAGGCCTTGCAGCCTCAAATCCTCCACTTTACCCGGAGCAGAAAAACTGAGACCAGCAGAAGTTAGAGAATAACTGGGCTCTGTTGCACACAGTATACAGACTTTGGGAGGATAGGGTCCAGCACCTAGGAGCTCCAGAAATCATGTACTCAGAAATTACAAGTCTCTCAGTTTATTGCTCAGGGTTCTATTCTCAGACAAAATTTGGAAAGTTTCTGTGACTGACAGGATACCCCTGACTGCATTTGCTAGGGTTCATTGTTGCCGCTGATTCTGCCTCAGCAGTAACTGTGCCTCCTCTTTGCTTTGCAGAAGTAATGTCCAACCGAATGGAAGGGATGATGACATCTTACACACCACTTGCACCACCACAGCAGCAGATTGTAGCAATGGAGCAAAGCAGTTATGGCACAGACCCGTTTCAGCAGGGTCTTACCCCTCCACAAATGCCAGGCGACCACATGAACCCCTATGGTAAGGCATGCCTCATTCTGCCACCTCCGAAGTAGCTGGGTCCATGTGCTGGATCACACACCACAGGGGCAGCAGCATTACTGGCTTGTAGAATATTATTTCTGGGATTTGTACCAGGGAATTTGTACCAGTCAGTTTTATGTGTGTATTTTCTTGTACACGTAAGGGGGTAGAACAGAGCTCATCGCAAGCTCGGGACACCTTTCAAAACTATTTCACAGTATAATTCTGATAAATGACAAAGCAAGCAACATCACCTCTCCAAGCTCCACTTTTTTAAACCACTGTCCAAGACACTGAAAAATAAACAGTACCAAATTCTAGCTCCCTCACAAATTTTTCCTTTTTTCTTAGAAGCTTTGAGGAAAAAGTGCCTTCAATAAAGAGAAGTAATCTATTCATTACAAAATGAATAATCAGCCCTGTAAGACCACTCAGATTGGATGCGTGGATTTGTTAAAGAACAGTTCTTGAGCTACTAAGAGATGGGTTACCACAGGACATTTCTCCTGCATAGTTTTATTCTCTGTCCCAAATCAAGATGACGGTTTGCTTTCACGATTGCTTGACCCCACATCAAACGCATTACAAGCACTAAAAGCTCAATTATTGATTCTGGACAATTGCAGTGTGGCATTTAAAAAGAATGTCAGAGGATTTTTCAGACTGTGATTCTCGGCCTTGCGGTAGCCCACAAGGGCCTGTTTCAGACTCATTTCTGCTGACCAGGAGCACTTCACTGTAGAGGCTCACACGCGCATCAGTGTCCCCAGCACAGCGTGCACAGGCCAACAGGAAATCTGCTTTGAGTCTGTGTCATTACTTTGCCACTGAGACAAGCCCATGGTGCACACCAGGAAATTTGGGAGGTCCTGTAAGGAGCTGAGGACATATGAAGTGCCCTCGAACATTAGGTGGCTTGTGATTTTGTTGGTTTGCTTGGCTTTCTGAGTAAAACTCCTTGGGAAGCAGGTTCTGTGCTCCAAAAGGAGTGCAGGGGATGGCACAAAGCCCTTTCGAATGAGTGTGTGAGCAAAAAGAACCAGACTAACACTTTCGCAGAGCCCCCAGGACTTGAGCTAGAGCTTTTTCTGGTACCTTCAGTGTTGAAGTAAGCTGAAATCTTAGTTGCTAAGGGAAATGAAAGGTGCTGTCCCAAACCAGCCCTAAAAGAGTGGAATTTTCTGAAAGGAGAGCATATTTCCAACTGTATCTCACTTGAGGCCAGGGAAGCTGGGTCTCTTCCTGGGTCCTGTCATACTGGTAGAACTTCTACCTTGTGTGAATATGAAGACCAGTATGATTATGGCTCTTCAGCCATGCTTCCCTGTCATGGGCACTCGATATCTGGTCCCACCTTTCTTGAGAGTCCCGGCGGTTCCATGAGTGCCGGAGCCCTTGGAGAAGCTGGGGACCTGCTCCTCCCCAGCACCGTTTGCTCCTGTTGTCAGCCAAGACTCTGTTACGTGCTGCTGACTGAAATTGAAATTAAATCCTGGCAGGTTTGGGGGCACTGCTGCCAGCTGACCCCTGTGGGTTGATTCCAAGCGCTCCTCCTTGTAGGTCAGACCCTTAGAGCCAAAGTAAGTTAACGTGTGACTACAGAACCAGGAGTGTTCCCGTGTGCTGCAGCGTGCAGCATCCGTGTGTACTGTGTCCTCCCCTGGCTGCGCAGCATCCAGCTTAACGTGTACATTTCATTTGCAGGAAACGACTCCATTTTTCATGATATCGACAGTGATACCTCTTTAACTAGCTTGAGCGACTGTTTTCTTGCCTCTTCCGAAGTTAACTCCATGCAGGCTAGAGTAGGAAACCCCATTGACAGGCTGTACTCTATGCAGAGCTCCTATTTCGCCTCATGAAAATAAAGAAAACTAACAGCCGGCGTGTGTTTAGCCAGTGACTTTTCCAGTGCAAACTCTACAGCCATATGTTGCCCAGCTCTTCCTTCACAGTGACTCTGCTGCCTCTGGACTGCAAAGAGCATTTTTTTAGGAAGACTGTCTCTGTTTGCATATATGTGTATGTATGTATATATATTTTAATACCTACATACATACATATATAGAGAAACAAAACACATCCACCCGTCCCATACCCTTGATTCCCAGCTTGCACCAGACCACGAGACAAGCACGGAAGGAACAGAAGAACCTGCTCGTCCTCAGCCTTTGATCTGGTTTGGTTTGAGCTCATCATCCTAAAGGAAATGGATTTTGTGGAAAGCTAGACCTTTTCCTCCTTTCTCTCCTCCTTTCTTTTGGATGTCTAAACTTTTTTTTTTAAGCCACTGATACTGACATCAGTCAACCATATGACAAATAAATCAAAGAAACTGGAGAATCCTCCTTTTCTTACTGCATGATTCATACTATGTTGTGGATAAATTGCCATTTGAACTGTGAGAAGTTAATGTAAATGTGACGTTCAACATTTGTTTCCTTTCTACACTTTTTCTACATAACCTAGATCTGCTCATTAGTTTATAGCCCTTACGCATATGATACTGAGGAAACTGGTTAACAGTATTTGTGGAGAAAGCCAGTGATTTCAGAACAAGAAAGGTCTATGACCCTGGAGAGGAGATGCATGTTAGGGGCAGAGGCATTTAGGTTAGTATTGATCTTAAATAATTAAAACTAAAGGTGCTTACAAGACAGATTTATTTAATTTTTTCTGAAGTGTGAGATTAAAACATTTACATTTGTTTGTAAGTATTGCAGTGCCAAATTTCAAGTCTAGACCATGATTGGCAAACAAGTGTTTTTCATTCTGTTCTGTTTATTTGTTTTGCATGAGGCATAAATGTGCTGTTCTCTATTGTCCATCTGGAATAATTAAGCACTCCTTTAGTTACCTTGCCTCAGCAAGAATTGAGGATACACAGTTCTAGCCTGAAACATCAGAATGAACACCCTGAAATGTGCACCAGCTGGGGACAGGAAACTATGAAAGAAATTACGGTGGGAAGTTCAGGTATGTTAAGCTGAAATTTTACCACGTCCTGCAAATCCCCCACTGCCAGGACTCCTGGCCATGGTGCCAGCTGACTGCTCCGTGCGAGTGCTGGCAGAGCAGGTACACCGACTGAGGGGGATCTCCCAGCTGAAGTCTGTCTCTGATGTTGAAGTTTGAGCATATGTCATAGAGATTTTCGTAGGCCATAAAATATCATAAATAATAATAGTATAGCTATAAATATTGCCTGGTGATAATTATAATGTGGAGAAGCAGACAAGTACAGTCATGGCTCTCAGTGGAGAAAACTTCATGGGGAATATTTGCCAGGGTAATATCAGTAATTATAGGGTGTGTTCAAAATAGAGCTCATGGGGAAAGATTGGCAGGATAGGCACTTTCTTAAATAAATACCTTTAATATATTGACCATAATAGCTGAAAAACAAGTCCAAAGCTTTGGTTAATCTAACCCCTCCAGGCTAAGGACTGGTCCCAGGCCAGCGTTGCAGTGTCCCTGTGGGGCTTGGCACCTTCAGTGGGAGCATGGGTGTCCTGTGGAGGGGGAGGCCCGAGCAGGACCCCTGTAGCCCCAGCACCCAGGGAGGGAGCAGCCCCTCTGGGGGCACTGCGGCCTCAGCCTCGGGGAGTCCTGCATGGAAATGCAGGCTGAGCACGTTGGAGGTTTAAAAGCCAAGTTTGATCTGCAGGGTAAGTGCACGGGTTCTCACCCTGGAGATGACGAGAGCACGGTGGAGGAGGCTGTGTGTGTGCACCTAGTGCAGGGGCAGAGCGCAGCCCGAGGACCACGCTCCCGCTGCTGGAGGGACACAGCTCCTGTCTGCTGCTCCCAGCCTCGGCCAGGGAAGGGACCGGTGGCTCTGCGAGGGTCCCAGGGGACATCCCTGTCCCTGTCCCTGTCGGCTCCCGTTGCTGCCATCCCCAGGGAGGTGGGTCTGTAGTCTCAATATGCTTTGCCTAGTGACCATTCCCTGCTTTCTGGCAGGGATGTGGTTTCAACTGAGGGTTACGAACCCCTGGATATATTTTGAAATTGAAAGGATTTTCTTTTCTTACCCATCCTGTTCAAGTATTTTTCCCTTTCCTTGTGTATCAAAATAAATAACGATTTCCTTTCTGTCTGCATGATAGCAAACATCTATAAAGAACTCAGGTGATCCTCACTGCTTGCAGGGCAGAAGCAAGCAGGTTTCACATGGCACATGTAAACATTTGTCATTTGTCACCACCAGTCTCGATGGATTCATCGTTTCCCTCCTCTCCCCTCTGCTGTGCTACCTTACAGTCATAGAGAAGCCTCTCAGACATACCAGTTTGTAGACTCCTCACACAGGCACAGCCTTGCTTCATATCTCATTACTGGCAGGATCAAAATGGCATTTTTGGTGTTTACAGGGACTTATATGAGAACTATAATGTGACCTACAGTTTGGAGAACTGCCTTGTCCCAACTCTACCTCTGCGTCTGGGATGGATGCTGAAAAATAATCTATCTCCAAGGAAAAAATCAGACAACCCATTTTATAGCTGAAGTAATCATGATTTTTTGCTGATTTTTTCAATGACTGTTTGCCACCTTTTTTTTCTCCATGCTTGTACATACTGTCTCCTCTCCTTTGGTGTGTCGTATGATGATGCCTTAGCTGTTTGTTGCCCCACGTTCTGCCACCTCTGGAGCCACATACACGCACACATTCAGGCCCTTGGCACGTGTAACATTTTCCATGCCATGACGGGCTGCTGCTGGTCCAGGGAAGGAATGCATAGGCAAGGATTTCCAGTGGGCCTGCTATAGCTGGCAAAGGCCAAAGTTCATTATAGCAAAATAAATGTCACTTTCTTTTTGTGGAATAAATTATCCTACTGGAGTGTGATCATTGTGGTTTTAACCTGGGACCTTGCAGTAAAAGATTATACAGCAACCTCTGACCTCTTTGATTTCTGCTTTACTCTTCTATTGTCAAGGGAATGTCCCCGATCAGGTGGAAGTAAAATGTTTAATGGGCCATATCACAGTAATATCTTACATTGAGTCAAATTGATAAACTCTTGCCAAAAATTCTTAGCATCTGGCACTTCCACAGAAACCACAAACAATGATTGCACATATGGGAGCTCAAAGGCTAGAGGTCATGACAGCAGTTTATTACACGCACCTTACAGTGATCATTTTCCCTAGGAAATTAACCCCTCTCTAATACAAACGCATCAAGTGAGCTCTTCACAGTGTTTCCATCATATTGTTTTGGCTAATCAAGGAATACGTGTGCAGCTAAAGTGGTGACAAGATGCAATTAAGTAAAAGATGATTGATTAGGTTTCGGTGTGCTCAATAATGTGTGAAAAAGGTGATTGTGAGATCAGAATGAATATGCTGGGTACGAGCTCAGAGGTCCTTATTGTGCGGCTGCAGGTCTGTGATGGTGGCAGAGAGTTCCCAGCGTTCAGGAACGGTTGCTGAGCTGTCTGGTACCGGGTCCCAGCTGCACTGTGGGACGGGCAGCAGCAGCACCTTCCCTGGGCATGCCTGGCTGCTGAGGGGACAACTCCTGCCGTGAGCTGCTGTTCTCAGACCCTCCTTATCACTGCACTGTGGGGCAAACCCTGGGGCTCGTGGCAAACTTTTCACAGTCATGATATTGAACACAATTATGTTGCTGTAAATAAATGGTGGTGGTTGCACTCGCTTATATTGAAACATCATCCTGGGCATTTTGATCTCCTTTTCTTCCTTAAACTCTCATCAAAAACATCCAGGTCACTTGGCCCAGTCACAGCTAACCATGCCTGAGATGTGGCTCATGTTAGTCACAAAGCAGCTGCTGAGTGGATTTTTCGAATCCACCGTGCAGAACTCAGATGATCATTACCGGGTCCTTTGAAGGGTCATTGCTCAGCCACCTCGCTGTGCACCATGTCATGGGGAAGGTCCTTCATGCCAGCAAACCTTCCAGAGATGATGTGAACCCACTTCCCTCTTCCTACTGTGCTCAGGACTCCCTTCCAGTTTCCTTAAGGGTCAGAGGTATATCCCAAGGCACTGCCCGAGGTGCTCCAGGGAACCCAGCTCTGGGATGCTGCTGGGATGCTGCAAGCTGCGGTTTACGAGAGCACCTCTGTGAACCCTGTCGTAAGAACCCTGGTTCTCCCTGAAAGTCACTAGAAATGAACAGTAGAATCATGAGGAAGGGAAGGATTCTCACAAGCTGGAGCTTGGTCACAGCAGTGAAAGGACAGAGATGCAGCTGAAGCACAACGCAGCTGTGGGAGCAGTACCCAGAGTCTCAGTGCTTCGGATCACGCTTCACACAACCCCATGCCCAACTCACCCCACGAATTCCTGACCAGTAGCTGCTCCCTAGCATGCAGGTCCGTCCTTAGCCCCCCTTCTATGGCCTAGGGGCACAGGGCAGCCACGTGGCCAGGGCTTCAGGCACCTGTGCTCCTTGGTTAGGGACATGCTTGGGCATTTGCTTGCCCGAAGTCTTCTGGCTTTGGTGGGCTTTCAACACGGTCTTGCTTCTCTGAGGCCGGTCTGACTACGCCGATGGCTCTTTCCCTCCTGGCGGCTGCAGCCTGGATCACCTTGGCTCGGTGCACCCTGGTTCTGTTCAGCAGCAGCTGTGAAGGGGCTGCCAGATACTTTGCATTGGGAACTCTGTTTTTAGGTGAACACCCTATTTTTTAGCTGTGTATGGCTGTATTACTTGTATATTTATATATTCTGTATTTATGTTATCGAAATGTAGTATTTTGTAGCTGTCTGTTACAATTTGTTTAACTTGTAAAAAATATGACTGTGCTCTCTCATACTTAACCAGCTCCTTCCACTGTAGATTCGCTGCTCCTTTCCCTCTGTTGGAAACAAACCATCATAATGTATGTAGATTGGAATTTTTTTTAATTTAATTATTTGTCATTATTAAATTATTTATTAGTGTTTTTAAATTTCATTTCACTTCAATTTTTTTCCTGCCACTGTTGCTGGCAGCTAAGATCCATGAGTTTCTCATGCATCATGTTCCTTACCACGAGCATGTGCATGTGCACATGCACACATACACACGCAGAGTCTAAACAAAAACAGAAAAAGAAAAAAAAGAGAGAGATTACACTTCAGTATATTTGTAAATAAAAGCAACCTGTAAACTAAGCAGGATTTTCTCTCAGCGTGCAGTTCTTTCTTTGCTTTTGCAGACTGAGAGTGTTCTCTGTGTCCCGGGGCTGGCACCAGTGTTCTCGCAGGCGGGAGAGCCCAGGGCCAGGGACAGCTGAGCACGGCCTCGATGGCTTTAGTGCTGTGGAGCTGGAGCCCAGGCTGCCTGGCGGAGGGACACAGCAAGGGAGATGGCAGAGGCTCCTTTTAAGCTGACTTTTGGCCTCGGCAGGTTGGGAGCTGTTCAGTAGGGATGGTGACAGATTGTTACACGTCCTGGCTCCTCCGGCTGGCTGGCTGGACACGGGGAGCCAACCCGAACCCCAGCCCTGGCAGAGGAGCTGCTCCGTGGTGACTTCAGAGACCCTGTGGGATCTTCCCTGTGCAAAGCGCATGCAAGGGCAGCCCCATGCTAAAGCAGACACATGTGTGTAAGTATTAGCAATGGGTTATGAAGTATCCATCTAGCAATGGCAAATTCGAGACTAATATAAAATGATAGATACTCCCTGGTGTCTCTTGGGCCGTGTAAACATGAACGTGAACCTCAGCTGAGGTTTCATCTGGTCATATCTGATTACTCATTGCCATTCCCCAGGTCCAGAAACATCACATTTCTTTTCTATGCCTTGGACATAAAGTCACAATTTCTATTGTTTTTATAAAAATCCAAGCACACAGTTTTACAGATAACCTGGTATCACCAAATGGGACAGCCCCATTTCCACCCCCACCCTGCCATTTCAGCACGTCCCTATAACCCTTGTGCAGCACGGTGGGCTCACCTACCTTGAGAAAAAGGCCATTCCACAGCCCCAACAGGCCTTGCCCAGCAGCAAGGACATGGTGTATGCCAAGCGGAGGGTGCCAGCACCGAGTCTCTTCCGCTGCAGTTTGCACGTCATGCAGGTGACACCACAAAGAGCACAACACATCAAGAGGCAGTATCTCAATGACATAATAAAAATCAGTTTAAAAGTTTTGCCCCCTATTTTGTTCTTAAAGATCCACACCTAACTGCTGAGCACAGATCGCCCTGCTCAAACTCTCTCCAAGGTAAGGGCACAGCCCCAGGTCCCACCTGAGGACCAGATCAATAAAGCATTTTTGCTCCTAGTCAGTACTTTTGTTCCTTTTTGCTTTCCAGCTCCAAACTGCATCATCCTGTCCCACTCAGGCTGGTTATTGGTGGAATGTCACTGAGGAAAAACGAATTGCCATTAGCAATTGGATTCACCTAAGTCAGAATTAGCTACTCAAATATTCATGCTCTGTGTTCATCTAATATTTATGAAGGAAGAATTAGAGTTGCCCATAGCCATTTTTGAATCTCCCACCAAAAAATAGGTGAAAAGGATCACAAAAAAAAGGGAGGGGAAAAAAAAGATTAATACATTTGGGGCTTGGTGTTGTGCATTGTTTGTGTTTTGTTTCTCTTTGGTGTCAGTGAGACAGAATGGAGACTGATTTATGTGCCACAGCTGTAGCAAACAAAAGAAGAAGAGAGCAGGGAAATGGCTAGAGGTAAAAATGCCGGTGCAAGGGGCTAAAGGCCTGCACCTGGGTACTGCTTCCCATGCAGCCTCCCCCGCCTTGGAGCACCTTGTAAAATCAGATTATCTGCTGGACACAGGAGTTCAAACAGCCCTTCAAAAGATTTGTCTTAATAATTGCTGCCTTATCTTAACTTCTGGTTTTTTATCAGCCAAACTGCTGCTGGGAGGCAGATCCTGAGGATAAGGTTCTGTCACTCTTAATTATTATTACCTCTTATAATGAAAACACATTTGTTCATCCTCCCGTGCACTTGGAAGTGGTGTAACAAATGAATGTCTAGTGTTTTATCAGTATTTTTAATAACATAAAAGAAACTTATGAGTATGGCCCCACTGTATAAATGATTGTACATCAAATGCTATGAAATAGATAGCATGTTTGCTTCTTATTTATTTATATTCAAATATAAACCAATTACTCAGAAAGAATGAAACGCATTTTTATGTCCTCAGAAAACCGTTCTTTCCTGAAAACCAAATTTTGCAGTTAAGATGCTGTAGGGCTATTTTCCATCACAGGAAGAACGTGATAATTAGCCCCAGTACCAGCAGGTACATTCTGAAATGAGGTGATAGAAATGCTATTTCTTTGTTTACTTATGATGGGAAAATGAAACAATTCTCTCTGAAAGCTCACTAATGAATTTGGCCTGCAGTATTTGTCAGAGCCACAGCCACCATTTGCAGACTTAAGCTGGTTTTTCTCATACCCTGAGAACTAAATATGAATCGCTTGGATAAAGTGACAGCACAGGGTCAGTTGTACATGTGAAGACCTTAAATTCAGAAATGATCTGCACATGTCCTTGGCCTGCAGTTCCTTGCACAGGTCTGGGGGTTCTCACCAGCCATGGCCAGGGTGGGATGCTCTGGTCACAGACAGCTCCGCGTGTCAGTCACAGGCTCTCGGGGCGTCACCCGGAGAGCAAGGCCCCGTGTTAGACATGGCCAAAGCTGCACCCCCAACTGCAGAGCAAAGGAAATAAAAGTGGAGAATTATGTAAAGCACAACATGAACTAGAGCAATGCACGTTTCACTGCACTGAATGTTGATAGAGTCTTTGCTCTGCCGCCTGGATTTACACTAACAATCCCTTGACCTTTAGTTAGCAAGAGGGCAACACATTCTCTCATCTTTAGCCAAAACGAGAAAGTGAAGTGACATTTTTGTATGCCTATGGGATGGTGCATCCACAAGGAACCATGCAGGGATCTAACACAACATCTGCTCACTCCAAAATCTTCCTGCCATCCCTTGTGCCTGCTGACTGACTGGCAGATAGGATAGACCCAGTTCCTAGAAGCAGCAGGTGATGAGGGTTTGGTCAGACCCTGGCGTAGTCAGATGATGTCCAAAGCAAAAAGGATTCTGTAAGACTGGGAGATAAAAGCAATGTTTCTAAGGCAAGCCTTTAGCAGCAGGCAGGAGGGACAGGCTGGGGCTGTACACAAAGCACAGGAGCCTGGCTCAAACCCCCCATGTCATCCATCAGTGACAGATTTTTGTCATTGTCATGTGCTTCTGTGTCCCTCCCTTTCCAAACAAATCTTTCCATATGCTGTGATATTTTACTTTTAAACAGGCTTAGGTAGAATTCAAGTGATTTTGCAGAGTTGAGCCATTTTTCCATTCAAATTCCTGTAGAAAAGGGTAGGGCACTAAAGGGTTCCTTACAGCTTTCTACCTGAAATATTATTTCCTGAATAAACAATCAACCTCATTTGGAGCTCAACACAGTTCTTCCCCAAATTATTTTTAGCTCTTCTGCTGCTTCAGTTCAGTGTTCAAGACAATGTTTTGGCATGCTGCCTCCTCCCCTCAGGTGGTGGGGCCCAGGGAGCACATGCAGGCAGTTGGAATGAGGAAGGTGAGGGAGACCTGGTCCACAGAGGAGCAAAATTGAGCATGCATTGATGTCCACCTCCGTTCATGGCATTTTGGGTTGAGCTTGGAGACAGCACCCCTCTGCTTTGTGACCCTGGCTGTAACAAGACACTGACCCTTTCAGCCATGAACTTCTCTGACCCAGCCCTGGGGACAAGCCCTGTCCACGGGGGGGGGACAGGGACCTTTCCCCAGAGCAGGGGGAAGGCACAGGCTGCCGCTCTGGGTGCGGGTCACAGAGTTATATTTTTAAGGAAGATGTTTCACAGTGAGCCATCTGTATTATTAAAACAAGGAGCATGGGATCTGTTTTCCTTCTGAACACCCATTCATAATTCCCTGCTCTCTCCCCGCCCCCAGGGAGCCTGTCAGCGGTGGTGGCAGTGGTTGGGAACTGCGCACCCACAGACAGCCAAGGGCTCCCCACCACTCCCGTGCGGGTACCAGCACCACTCAGGCAGGCTTAATTTCTTCCTTTGTTCAACTGGTAACAGGTAAACTGGTGTCCAGCAGCACACAATGAGTTACTCCCGATCAGATTACCAGAGATCCGTCCCAGCTGGGGCATCCCATCACACCTGTGTTGTCAGATTAGTGGCGATAAGGAGCCGCTGATAAGCCTTGCACTGAAGTGCTCTCAGGGAAGCCTGAGCATTCCCTTGATCTTTCTTTACACTTCAGCACTATGCGGAAACCTTTTGTTTTAGAACTGAGAGGAGAAAACAGGTAATTATACTCCCAGTGGCATCTTCCGTGCAGGACACAGCAATGGAAGCCTGCTGCATACCGAAGCAGGCAAAATACATCTGACTAAAAACAATTAATTACGTAGCCCTGGATAATTTAAACTCTTTTTCTCACTTCTAAAAAGAGAGAGAAGCCCCCCGGCTGTGCACTAGGCAGAAGGAAACAAAAGTGTGTTGGAAGGCAGATTGCTATCGGGCTGGCAGCTTCTGGGACGCTCCGGGGATGCGGCTTCTCATGGAGTTGCAGCCTGTGTCTGCACCCAGACGCGGCTGTTTCTGCCTGGTTTCTGCATCAGCTGATCAGAACAGAAAGTTGGAACCAATGTCCCAGTTGTGGTTCATCTGCCTGCGTGACTTCCAGCGGCCGCGAATGAGTCCAAGCAGCTGTTCTCTGAGAGCAGCAGCCCACAGCCCGTCTGCCCCAGCTCGCTCCGAAGGGCTTCTGTGTGTCACTGAGACCACGTGTCCCGTCCTTAAAATTATTTCTCCTCTCCCTGCTACACCAACAGTCAGTTTGCAAAACACTGAGAAATTAAAATCTTAGGCAAGTGTGAAATGAACGGTTTTGACAAGGACTGAGTGTCGGTGGGGGTCTGCGTGCCGCGGCAGCGCTGGCAAAGACCACAGCTACGGCCTCTGCACGAGTCGGATCCACCCCAGTTTTTAATTGCTGCAGTGATGCAACCTGCAGCTCCCAGGACTGCAGCTCATCACAGGGAGGACCAACTGCCTTGAGCCCGGTAAGTTGACAGCTGAACTCCATTTCTGTGAGACTAATGCCTTTTTAATGACTAATGGCTATTAATAAATCAATAGCACAATAAAAAAAACCTAATAAATAAATAGATTTTAATTGATAGATAAGTTTTTAATAATAAAGTACTAAATTTAATGACATTTGTAGCAAAAATTGCCTGTTTCTTCACTTTCTTAATCTCTGAAACTTTTATGAGGCCTTTCAAGTACAGAAGATTCCTCTAAGACAACTAGAACACGCATGAAAAAGAAAAGGCTTTTGAAATCTAATCTTCTCCTGCTTAAAATAGAGGTAGTGCTGGGCTGTTGACAGTAGGTCTCTGAAGACTTTCAATGTACTTTTTATTCTGTGAGTCTGGCACCACATAGGAAATTAATTCAGTGACAATATTTTCATTAGATTATAACCCAAGTTCTCAATCTTAGGCACATTTGTATGCTTGTAATACATTCTAATTACTTGTAAAGAATAAGTCTGTGTGCTGGTTGGCTTATTGAATATATTAATTTAATGAATAAATAAATTCGTCTCCATGCTGGGAACGCCACTTGACATCAAAGCTTGCTGCAGAAGGAACCAGAAATGCACTTGGTTGCAGTTTTGGTAAACAACATGAATTGTATTGTAGGTGGACGTTTATGTCCCTCACAAGAGTGATGATTGAAAAAAGCATCTTTTATCCCCCAAAACAACAGAAATCAGCTATGTGAAGAGGCTACTACTCCCCCCCCACCAGTGATGGCTCATTATTGATTTAGTCAGGAGACGTGCTCTTGGACTCTTGGATGCAGCTCTCAGGAGCACTCTAGTGCTTTCACATATTTTTAAGTTATGCAAGCAGGCAGGAAATAACATACACATGAATGAAAACAGTGATACTAGTAGAAAAACGTGTCAGATTTTAGTATAGTGTAGTGTCTGCCCATGTTGTGGAGTTTTCTGTTTATCTTGTTATATTTCAGTAAAAAAAAAGTTACTTTTAGCATGGAACAAAGTCATCAAAAGTGGGACTTTTTCTCAAAAGATGGGAAATCCAACAGCTTTAAGAGCGCTATTGAGCTGCCGTGGTAGAAGGGACAAGTGTCTCTGTTTCCTCAGTGCAGAACTGTAAGAGGCTCATCTTGCCCCCCTTTGTGGTTTGTTCATCAGCTTGTTACATACTGAGTTTTCTTTTCCTGGAATGATTTTCCTCTCTGTGCCATAAGAGAAAAAAGTGCAGGTCATGGCATGCAAGGAAGACAAGCAGATGTTCTGGAGCCAGCCCTGTTCCCTGTAGCTGGTCCTCTGGAGTGCTTGGGTTTGCAGGGAAATGCTTCTCATTTCTTAGAACTATTGTATCCCTTGTAAGTATCAAATTTTCTGGTCCATGTTCTTCCAAAATCTAAAATGCTGCTGGTTCAAATATTTTCCTGACATCGGGATCCCCTTGACATTAGGAACTATGTCTCCAGAGGAGCTTAGCAAGGATGTCAGGCAGAACACGAGGCATGTTATCTCTTAGTGAAAATGCAAGTGACATTCAAGAGGTCAAAGAAAATAGGCTCCTGGTGCTGGAAGGCTGCTCTTTCAGGCAAGGGACTTGGTGGCAAGGCAGGAGCAAAAAGGGAAAATGTCTCTTCCAGCCTGTTGAAATCAGTCCATGGAACAAGACAGTGTGGTTTTCAGCGTTGTTCAGGCTGCAATGCTTTGTTAGAGAACTGTTCACCCATGTGAAAACGCGTAACCCTGTCAAGCTGCCAAGTGAAACTTCGGGTGATCGGCTGCGTAAGCGCTGGTAGCACAGGATAGAGCTGCCTTCGGCTACTTTCAATTACACACCCAATTCTTTTAAGACTTCTGAATATTTGGGAAGGGAGAATATGCAGAACTTGTTTGTTTACATCAGATTGTGCTGTGTTTTCAGGTTTCTTAACTGCTTTTGGAGCATGTGAGCACAGCCTAGCCCTTCCCCTTCCACATACCTGGCAGCTTTGTCAGTGCAGCAAACGAATCCTCTCCAGGAGTAAGCAGCGGTGTCAGACTGATATTGTGCAGGGTTTCGTCATTTCAGCCAAGTGGGATCTGGAGCAGAGACAGGCATTAAGGAGCTAATGCTTTGCAAAGCGAACTGTCGGTGCTGGTGCTGCTGCGATGATTCAGGCAGCCCCGGGGCACTGCTGAGGTTGGGCTGAGCTGGAGGAAGGTGGTAACCACTGGCAGATCTCAGCCTTTCATCTTGTCGGTTCTGCTGGAAGCGTGGCCAGGCTCTGCTGGACTCGGTACTGGGCAGAACAGATGGGAAGTGCACTCCTTTGCTCCCTGCCCTCTTGAGCTAGGTCAGCCACCCAGCAAAAGCAAAAGCACCCCGCTGTCCCCGGGCACCAAGTCTCTCCCCAAAGGCTTGGTAGCCTGGCACCCTGCACACAGCACCAGGGAAGTTTGGCAGGAAGCTCTAAGCATTGCAACTTCTTCAGAACTGAAACGTTTTTTCGTGGCTTGGGATGCTCTCAGGATTGCCTGTCTGTGCAAGTAGCTTCTTTCCACAGGTGATTGCAAGTGAGGTCTTTTGGATGAGGAACTCACTGAAGTTGACAGCTTAGTTATTTTGAATTTATATACAGCTCTCTGTTCAGCACCAGGGTGGTGCTCAGCCTGCCCTAATTAGCCCAAATTACCGTAGCTACAAAAAGCAGGGATTGATTCTCATGGTACCTTGCTTATCTCTACATAGAGCTACTGCAAAGACATGCCCCTGAGGGCATCACAGTAAATTTCTGAACCTTAATTCACATGTTCAAACTGTTATTCAAACTTCCACACCAGGCCTATTACTGCATTCAGTAATTTTCAGCTTCTAATAAAGAACTCTGTGCCTTTCTTTTCTAATCTAAAAAAACACGTAGCAGCATTCAGCTGTTAGAAGGGGTACCCTGAAGGGCCAAGACACCACAGCTCCCCTCTAGATGGCCAGGACTTCACAGCTCAGAGCTGTCTCACCCCATGACAAACCCACCCAGCCTTGCTAGTCCTTTTCCCTGCGTTATTCCACCCACCCACTGCCAAAGGAGCCATGCCACGGGGACAAGGAGGGCAGTGCTGCTCCTGCTCACACTGCTAATGAAGCAATGCCTCAATTAGGTGTCAGAGGGGAGTCTCCGAGAACTGGACCTGGTATCTGCAGGCCTGGAATATTTGTGTTTCTGTACTAAAAGTAACGATTACACCACAGGAAGGAAAACAAACCTCCACAAAATAAGGCAATACAACCAAACAGGTTTAGTCAAAGCAAAGGTAGTATTTTATTAATAATCATTATTTTGCTTTGTCAAACTTGATAACATTGGAGAAAAAAAGGACTTTTTTATTGTAGTGAAAAATCCAACAGACTGGAATGGAAAGCTAACTTTCTGAGCACTGGGGAAAAAAGTCTGAAATTACTGGTTTTGAACCAAATGCACATATGAGTGATTAAAGCTTTTATGAATGAAAACACAATAGTAACATCACTATTTCAATATAACTGAAAAGTAAATACAAAGTTTGCATGACATGACATTTCTATGCATATACTATTTTTTATATTTCTGAATTAAAATTAAGAATATCTGAATAAGACCAATTTTTCCTCAAACGTGCTCTTGCAAAACTTCTTTATGTTCCAGATACCTGTTCTGATTTTACTATAAAAATAAATTGTCATGTTTTGTGTTTCTGAGCCCAGCATGGGTGTGGCATGAACAAGATTGTATATATGTGAAAATTCAAAGGTGTTTGTGGCTTTTCTTTCCCAGTTTTGCAGGAGAGTCAAATAGTCATTCCTTGCATACTTCAGGCTTCTCATCATTTACCTTTCAGACTTGTTATGGCTGCTAAGAGCATGAAAAATGAAGCATGAAGGGAAGCACAAGATTATGTTAAATGATGAGCATCATCCCTGAGGTGGGCAGATTTCACAGATACGTCCTGAGTGACAGCAGCGGGCTGAGGAGAACCTGATTTTCAATGACACAGAGTGCAGAGGATTGTAAGTCGAGGATACATGCTGCAATCAACAAAAATGAGCGAGATAAAATAGATGCTCAGTGTACACATATGTCCATGAAGTGTGAAGAGGCTCTGCAGGTAAGGTGTGCTCGGACAAGGTACCCCATGTGCTCCACCTGTAAGTACCGTGCCACTGGCCTGGCCAGGGCCACTCAGCCAATACCAGGAAATACCCATGGGGGAGGCAAAGCTGGCACTTTCGGAGTCCAGGCAGCATTAATGATAGAATCGGCTGTGTCCTGCTGGGAGAAAAATGTCCCACTCTAACTGCCAGAGTCACATGCTACATGGTGAGAAGGTGCTCCTCACAGAATGGCATTGACATGGTGAACAACAACACAGCCACAGCTCTTGGCAGCATTTCAGAGCAGGATTTTCACAAGGATTAACTGTTCCTGAACAATTTCTCCAATATATAAGGTACAAATATTCTTTTCTTCCAATCAGTCGTGCAGGTCTTTCTTGTACAAACACTGTGGCCAACGAAAGGAAAATCTTGCCCTCCAGTTATGCAAAATGCCTTCAGTGCCCCTGTGGCCAATTCCATGGGTGCTGATGGAGGGCAGGACTCCGTTCCTCAGGGCACAGGGTCTCCAGCACTTTGTCTCTGCACACGTACTCTCAGGAAGAAAATCTGTACCAGAGATCCTGTCCTTCTCCAAGGAACCAGCAGCCAGAAGCCAACAAGTCCCAATTCACCACCCATGTTGGTGATGCTCTGTCAGAAACCAACTGATGTTTCTTGCCTCTTTGTTCAATGTACTCACGTTGTCACCTGTGGTGGCAAGTGAAAGACATGGCAACTCCTAAACCCCCAGTCTGGTCTGGAACAGGGGTTCACAGGTCATAATTTCTACTATGGTAATGCTTAAGGTTTTTATCATTGATAATACCTCAATTTTGCATCAGACCTTGGTCCCCTGGCTTCTGCTTCTCACACTGTACATAAATATCACATTTGCACCAATTCAATTTTTATTAATAGATGCCATCGTAAACTGATACAAATCTCTAAATTTTTCTTTTAATTTGATTTCATGTTGATGTGGCTATCAAAGCTCTACCACATCAAAGCAAATATTGTCTGTTATGATCAAAGTCTATAGGATTTTTAATGTAATCACCATCCAAAACCTGAAAGAAACGTTACACGAAGGATTAATTGGGTTTCAGGCAGCTGAATTAGAAACAAAATTCCAATTGATATTCAGTAGCATTTTGGCATCTAGGTCCTGGAAGCCCTCTGGAAATCCTGGACCAGGCCAGTGGGTGATGCACCATTTTAGCACTGTGCTCAGTAATTTTATCCTCAAACAATTTTAGTTAGGGGCACTCCCAACATCTATCTCACAAATTACTGGTGGAGTCACATCCCCTGCAGCACTGCTAGGATATTGTATCATGCATCTTTTTTAGCTTATGACTGGAAAAGATAAGATCTGAAAAGAATTTGGTGGTGAGGTAGGTGATGAAATTCTGCTGCTGTGTTTGAATACATCAGGCAGGAATTGTTTTGAGTCCTGAATATGTATTCGATTTCCACAGGCTTCCAGGTGAGCGTCTTTTGCAGAGGGAGTACAAGCACTGATATGCAGATAGAACACAATAACTATCAATAATCCAATGACACCTGAAAAATCAGGGAATACATTATTCCAAAAGAGTAGATGAACTAAGAGCCATTCATTTCTTTAACATTAGATGCCAGAGAATGGGATGTTGCCTGTGTTGTCTCAAACCTGGTTTATATGCATAGATAAATACAAATTAAATCATCTCTTTCAGGATGCTTATCAGCCTCTGCTATTCTTTGCACTGAAGGCATAATAACAGTCATAACAGCAGGGAGAAGGGGAAGGACACCACTGCAGTTTTGACCTTTTTCCAGCTTCTTGGTGGTGATCTGGCAAAGGGCATGCTTTTATTTAACCCACACCACTGGGCATTGTCCCTTTGGTGTTCAGTGCAGGTGTGAACACAGGCAGTTGCTTAGATGGATATGCAGAATAAATGCGGTTTAGTCATCATATATGATAAACTGTGGGAAAAGCAGCCAGCTGCTGTGATGCTCTTGGTAGCAGCAGCTTTATGGAAATGAGGACACGAGGCAGTGATTTTCTGTAAGATCCACTAGGTAAATGCTGGGAAGCAGGTAACCACGTTAGGTCCTAATGAGACAAGCATAGGTTGCACAGGTTGTGCTGTGTCTTGCTGAGACACAAGTGGGTAGTAGCAAATGGACATGCTGGGATCTGCTGGCTGGCTCCCGAGCTGGGAGAAAGGTAACCACAAAAATACAGAGAGTGGAAAAAATTATTCTATGCTTTTAGTGCACTTACGTCAAACGCATCGGGGAAGCAAAGTTCCAACACAGGAAAACAGAGCAGCACAACTTTCTGATCGCTATTTTCTGATGGCTTGTCTGCTTGCAGCTCAGTCAGACCTGCCTGTTCACTCCTGCATGGAGAGCGGTCTGCCAGAGGAACTGCCAAATTATCCTGACACCTTACACTAGGCAGCCTGTTACCTGAACATGGAACAGGCTTTGCTTTGTGGAGAGATCTCGTCTGCAAAACCCTTGCAGCAAGGCAGCACAGCTGCTGTGACAGCCTCCTGCTACACCGCGCCTGTGCTGAGCTGGGATGTGAGGCTCACAGCTGAAATGTGCCTTTCTCATCCGTTTTATGTCACTATGCATCTGTATTTCTAGGCAGGGGCATTTTCCCTTCTTCCATTTTACTTTACAATAAAGCAAAGCAAACAAAGAGGTATCAAGCCCCTGAACATCGAGGGGGAGAGTACACGCGTATTCTCGGGCTGCCCAGGCTATGGGTCTCACAGCATCCTGTGACACAGCAGACGCAGCTTCCCCATTGTCCGGGTGACCCCAGCTGAGCCGGGAGGAATGGCCCGCGGGGGGGGGAGAGGAGGATCAGCTGTGGGCCTGATCCCAGCTGCACCAACCAGCTTTGTGACAGGCAATAAAGGGCCGAAGAAAAGACTTTTGTCCTTGACTGCGAGAGCGACGAACCTCCTCTCATTGGCAGGGATGACAATTAACCGCAGAGGATTCGTTCATTGTCTGGCACTCGAGATCTCCCAGCAGTTGTCCACTCTAGCATGCTCAAATAATGGGCGGCACCTTGGTTTTGTCAATGGCTCAGTCGGCTTTGTGTGCCTGTGCCAGACTGTCAGCCCGGAGGAGCCGGCTGGCTGTGGCACAGAGATCTTACTGAGATATGGCTGTGGTAGAGAAAATGTATGAAAAAAATTGCCAAGACAGGCTCAAGAGAGACGCGAGGTCTCCTTCCAGTGAACCTGGATAAACAAACAGTGCTGGGCTGACAAGCATTTCATGGGGGCTCCATCACTCCATGTATAAAATCCTTTCTGGGAGGACATGCCAAGTAGGCTCCTTGTGCTGAGACCTCTAGCCTGGAGTGAGTTTTATGGAAGAACTCTTGACCCCTGCAAAAGGGCATAACATGAGAGCAAAAAACAACACCGTGGCAGCCTTCCATGCACTTTCCTGTAGGAGCAAGGAGTTCCCACCGGCTCAGCTGGGGAAGAATGAATCCCATTCAGCAAGGGAAGCTTGCACTATTGAGGCTGCCACCAGACACCTCTTCCTGATGCTAATCCTATTCTTCTGCTGTGGATCAACTAATTCTTGTGTGAGTATTTTTCATGGGCTAAAGGAAAAAGATATTTAACCACAACAAACCTGCTGCCAGCAGACGTCAATCTTAGCTTCTTGGCTCTACATTATAAGCACCAGCTACCAATTTCATTTTTGCTGCAGAGGTACCTCACACATTGACACGGGTCTCCTGGCAGTGTCGGTGCTTTGCCATCCTGAAAGCAAGCATGTGCAGTCCTCCAAGACTGAGGAGAAACTTCATCAGGCTTAGTGCTAGAAGACACTGACAGCAATGTTTTAAATAATCTCTTGCAACACTTGTTTGGGAGTGCAGGGAAATTCTCCTTGCAGAGAAATACCTTCACAAATTTGGAGAGTAGAGAAGTACTTAGAGGATTTAAGCCTTTTTTGGTCACCAGCCTGCCCCTCCTCCAAGCACTTAAAAACTCTCCTCCACATCCAGGTGACTCAGTCATTCTAGCAGAGGCTGGAGGGGGGCGGTGTCTTCAGAGCATCCTGGTAGAACAGTGCAGAAAGTCAAGAGTGCCCCACTTCCTTGTGAAGCAAAGTTCTGAAATGTGTTTTTAAAAACCTCGTTGCAACTCTTCCAACAAACCAAATGGTTTATGTTTTGTCATTCGTTTATCCTAAATGAATGCTAGCAAAAACTGAGCCATGAAGCTGATCTTCTACAGTGGTAGACAAGGGCCCTAAATGTGGATGTATTGCACATTTATAACCGATGTCAGCCCCTCGGTTACCACACCCTGCCAGTGAGTCCCCGTGCTCAGCCTCAGAAAACAGCAGGAGCCTTGGCATTCTCCGAGGTGCTCGACCTTGACCAGCACAGCCCAGCAGCTTCCACCCGTGGCTCTTCAAAGGACAAGGACATTTCAGCAACTGTTCCCAAGGACAGGGAATCTGAGCGGCTTCAACCTCTTGCAAGCTCCCCAGTGGCCCATACCTGATGAGTTACATGTCTGATCGTTGTCAGCTTGATTGAGCCACTGCTGTGGTTCAGTCTCAGCACACTCCTCTGGCACTGAGCTGGCGTGGGGCTCTGCCCACATGCAGGTCCCACTCCCCCAGTCATGTGTCAGTTTTCCTGGGCTCTCACCCGCTGATGCTCATCTGTCAGCAGCAGGAGAATGGTTCCCTCACCCACCAGGCACCTCCCCAAGGCAGTCCGTGCTCTTTCCTGCTGCCAAGAAAAACTGCATTTCACCAACTTTCTGAATTTCTTTTTATTTTTGTTCTGAGTGTCCTCCGCACACTCATTAGTCTAAGCTTTAGAATGAGCTGAAAATGAGTTATAGGTGGGCACTGACTGCAACAGAGTGCTACTATTTATTCAAGATCTTTAATGTCTCTCACCCAAAAGGCAAAATAGCGAGAGCTGGCAAGAGATAGTCTCCACTGCTCAATTAAAAAATAGAATTAAAAATACATCAATACACCTGTTACACGACAGGAGGAGCAGAATGTGGCTGCTGTCTCTTCTTCTGTGGGAGTCATGCATTTTGTATCCTTCTCCTTGCTTGGTTCCCTCTAAGCCTTCTGTTGTGGTAACACAAAACAAATCTTTTGACCAAGTCCAGAAGACTGGTCTAAAAATAACAGTTGTGGATTCCACTGTCCACACAAATGTGAAGGCTACAGCATGCTTAGCACTGCAATAAATTTCCTTATTGCCCTTTTTGTGGCACTTTTCAGGATATAGCTGGAACCTGGAGGCCAGAACCATATCAAGAAAGACAGTTAGATATACTCCCACGGATTGTTTCAGCTCGGGAAGATGCTGCTTTGTAATCACAGCAGCTGGAAACACCAGAAGCTGAACTATGGCAGGGAGAACAATGTGGTAGTTAACTTGCATAAAGTATAAAGTTTTATAAAGCCTTCAGTGTATGTGCCTTGTTGGAATTTACAATAATTTAAGGTGCTTATTATTCCTTCAGGCATGGAACTCATAAATATTACTCAGTGCTATTTGTCATTGGCTTCTCTGTCATGCATAAAGCAAAATTAAATACTTATCTCTATATCGTTAACGTATTAAACATTAGGATTTATGGGGTTTGAGATCTTACTTGCTCTGAGAACATTAACTTCCTGATGAAAGATCTAAATGCAAATAGAAGGAATGCCAAAATACCCTGGAACATAATTAAGGATACTGAGGTGCGAAGAAGCCCCAGGCAGAGGAATGTGCAGTTTTCTTATTTCCACTGTCATGGTGGGCTAGTTTTCTTTGTTCTGCATTTTTACACACTGGCCCAATGTGCCACCTTCTTTCTTTGTCATCAGGTGAACATATTAGTTCCTTCTTATATGGATTAACAGAGAAAGAGTATTCCTGGTTTAAAACATACTCTTGCTATCTGTACTGGCAAACAACAATTCTGCAGTGTCTAGATTTTAAAAGAAAATCATAGATCACTCCTTCCATGTGCAGAAAAATTCTCTCGGTAGCTTTACTTGATTTGTTGCTTTTGTTGCTACTCAAGGGTTCCTGCAAACAGGAATTGAACGGAACAACTTTTAACCAAATGTGTATTTCTGCTGCAGAAAAGATGTACTTTCTGTGCTGGTGTACATTAACTAAATCTACATCCTATTTTGTCCATGCCATTCAGAATGATCACTACCACACTTTTTGTCCTCTTCACACATGATGCCAAGCTACATCCCAGCAGCAATGTTGTGGGCAATCCAAATACACAGATAGAACTTGTAACATCCTGCATCTCATCCCAAAGGACTAAGGTATTTTATTCAGAAGACATTTTCTGCTCTACCTTGTTCTAGTAGATTTAAATGTCCTTGGTGATATACTTGACCCTTTGCTTATGAGCATTTCTCACTGCCCTGCAGATCTCACTGCCAGCCCAAGCTTTGCCATTATTCATTCCTTCTATCATTCCTGCTTTTATGATCCTAGGTAATTCCTCTCCCACTTATATGTCTGCCATAACATCTCATCTTTTAAGCCAACCAACTTCTGCCACTTTTCTCTTCGCATTCTTGGCCCATTTTTATTATATTTTGATTCTTGCTAATATTTGTCTCTTTCCATTTAAGTACAAGTAAGTAATTGTATTAATCACTCTATAAAAAACCCACAAGTTAATGAGTTCAAACTTCACACTAATTGTTGAAAAATCCAAGCTGACACTCCACTGCTAATGAGAAGCAGAGAACACTGAGGGGGGTTCCACTGCCACCATTCACCCACCGTACTGCTTTGTTTCATGCCATGTGGTTGGTTCCACTTCTGTTCATCTGCATTTACTTGTTCATGCTGAAGTCAGTGAGCACCAGATCTCTTTTACTAACACATGCCAGGTACTGGAGTTACATCTTGCTGTTTGAGCACCAGCTTCATCCCAATACACCAGTCGGAAAAAGAGGGCGGACACTGTCGCTTGCTTCCCCTCAGGGCAGTTGGGAGGGAGGGCTGCATCATTCATGATAGATTTGCCACATCTGTGCAGAGGTCCATGAATTAGCAGCAGTCAGCTACCATCCAGCATTTAGTACTCAGCAGCCGGGGGAACTTCTCTTTGTCTTGATAAAAGTACCTTTCACAGGTGGTGGGAACTGATTTATTCAGACTGTCGGAGGGAGCTCAAAAATTTTTTCTCGTGTATAGATCAAAGTACACTAGCACTATCTTCAGAGCAGTGATGGTTGCCACACAGATCATCTCTCCCAGCTTTCTCCAGATGACATCACTGTTGCATTTGTGACAGTCTCTTTACTCAAATCAGCCTCCAGAGAGCATGGCACACACAGAACTGGCCTCACCATGCCGCCGTTCTGAGCCTGACCTGTGACGGGAGCTTCCTGAGGCTGTGCTGACCTCCCTGTGCTCCACAAAATGCCTCTGAAAACCTCACTCTA
This sequence comes from Dryoscopus gambensis, assembly GCA_013389985.1. Lineage (NCBI taxonomy): Eukaryota > Metazoa > Chordata > Aves > Passeriformes > Malaconotidae > Dryoscopus > Dryoscopus gambensis. The sequence continues at coordinate 105,431 of WEIT01026613.1, forward strand.
AACTGCAGGGTTTACACAGATCAGTTTATTCACAAGTCAAATTGTGGTCCTGTTCCAGGCTGCTGTAGATGCATGTGGTGAGATTTTGAGGGGAATGACAGAGCTGGCAGCTGAGTTCAGCTCCACTTGGTCTCTGTGTTATTTTCTAGGTTGAGATCAAAGAGCTCTATCTTCCCTCGTTGCTTGTACTGTGCACAGATTAAGGACCTTTCTTACATACTAATAACTAAAAGAACAGTGATGTCTTCACATGACCAGGGTAAAAGATTTTTTTAAAAAAATTAAGAGATCTTGAAAGATTAAAGAATTTGATATTTGTTTGGAGATTATAAAATCCAAAATGGATACTAGAATGTCAGCAACAAGATTTCCAGTATACCAGTCTTCTCTTTCAAGGAGGCCTTTCTCATTCCGTGCCTTACGGATGTTTAAATGAAAGGTTACACACAGGGTCATCAACAAGGCTCACAATGCCTCCAGCCTTACAATACACTCCACTTCAAAGGGATTGGCTGCATTCCTGAGCCTTGTACCAATAAGCACTAATAACACTGAAAAATGAAAACTAAACCAGATGTCTCCAATAGCATTGATTCTTATTAGCTGTTCACAGCTATTCTTACACCTCTGGGCATAACGAGGCAGAGCCACGTTGGGTGTGTGGCTGTCGAGCCGGTAATGCCGTTGGAATGCTCTCACGCTGCTGTGAGCTGCATTCTTGACAGACTGTCTCCATTATGATCTTAAGAAAACTTCTCTAAAATGTCATTTAAAAATGCATCAAAAATGTAAACTCTTACTCAATCAGGATAGGATTTGACAGTAACATGTACTTCTTAAAATTAACTGGAAAAAAGTGACCAAATGTACAGCAGAAGTGACCCATACATTTATCTGTGCCTTGCTGCTGATCCCAGAGCAGTTGAGGCCACCCAGAACGAGTTTAGGGCAGGTCTGTGGCAAGAGAATAGAAGAATGGCAATCAACAGTAAAAAAAATACATGTGCTACTATGCTGCAAATACCCCAAGCAGATAAGTAACAGCCAGAAGTTCTTAACACAATCTGCTCAGTGAACGAAAGTGAAACTGCTTTGGTATAACCTACAAGCACAGTGAGTATCTGTATCCTTGGCCAGAAAACCAGAGCCTAAAACATGCCTCTTCGGGTTTGCAGAACTTGCTTGTCTGCCTGGTTTTCTAATATACCTTTTTTCTTGGACATCATCTTTCTGCTTAGGAAGAAGGGCAGCCCTGACAGACAGGGAGTCCAGAGGGAATAGATTTTAACATCATTTAATGCACGTGCAATGAAGACTGCTCCTGCTGAAGAAGGGGATAATAATTTTATTCTGAATGTTGGTAGTGCAAGGACACCTTTCGGAGTGCACCAGCAACCCGTGTGACAACAGGAAAGGGAGAGCTGAGTAAGGGGAGATGCTATGAAAGGGACGATGTGAGCAGAGCTGGAACAGCTGATAAACTCTGTGTCCTTTCAGCTGCCAATCCAATATATTTTCTGTCAATAAGGCTACCCAATGAAGTGAATCCAGATGCTTCATCCAGATGAAGTTTAAAATTCAAGAATTTCAAATACACACCTGGTTAGTAAGAAAGCAGTAGTAAAAGAATTTCTCATTAATAACTGAAGAATCTATTTTCCTTGGTTAATATAAAGGTTGCTGGTGCAGATAGCATGAAGATCCTTGATATTAGAGGGACCCAGTGCCCACAGTACAACTTGAAGACCACAAGCCCAAGTCCTGCCATTGCTGCTTCCAAAGCAATGCTGAGATATGGCTTAAATTAGCAAAGGAGAGTGCCATGTTTGCTGAAGTGGCCAGGACTTTAGACCTCTTGGCTGAGTAGCAAGAACTCCAATAAATCTTGAATTTGATAAAACTGATCCCCTAGTACTCACCAGTCAGGGAGATGGGGACCATGTGCAGCTAATATGCCATTAGCCTGGTCCTCCCCCACCACGAAGGTGCCCGGAGGTCCTGTGCATCCCTCCGTGACACCCACCACCCAACTGGGCAGCATAAAGTTGTGCGTGTAATTACTTTCTCTGGAGACAGAGCCAAAGAATCACCATGCAGGTTCTTTACCACTTGGCCATTAAGCATTCTCATAATAAATCTAAAAAAAAAACAAAAACAAAAACAAAACAAACAAAAAACAAAAACCAAAAACAAAACAAAAAACCAAAACCAAAACAAAAAATACCAAACAAACAAAAAACCCCCCACAACCCAAAGACCCCATAAAAGCAGACAATGCAATTGTTACCAAAGGGAAGGAAGGCCAGAGAAGAAGAAAGTTAAAAAGGAGGCTTCCATGGAGCAGCTGTCCACATTAATAGCACAGGAAAAGGCACAAGACCTTCTGCTTCAAGGGAAATTCATCCGCTGCTCTGCTTTCCCATTTCCCACTGCCAGCTAATTGCAGAGTTATTCTAAAGGCTCTGCAGTGGTGAAAAGCACAGTAAAGGAGGAAGCAAGAATGAGTGCATCAACCAAGGGAAGTTTCAGAGAACAGATATTTATTGTGTTCACTTGGATCCATTAAGGAATAGCAAGTGGAGAATTGTTCAATTAATTGGAGGGAGCTCAAGGTAGACAGACAGATTTAGGACTTAACCAGAAGTAAGAAATGTTGCAATGACTTGTAAAACATGTCTGTTGTATCTTGGCTTCAGCCATCCCCACTTTTTTGTTCATAAAATCCATTCCACAAGTTCTGTATTGGGTTATATCCCAAATGAGATTATTTTACACATAACTATATTTAATTTGTGGTGAGGGGAACACCTTGGTTTGTTTTATGTCAACAACCCTGTTTAATTGGGCTTCTGATTATTTAATGTCACTGCTGAAGAGGTAGTTTTTATGAGGCACCAAAGAAAATTTAATGAAAATTATTCACAAGCCCAACTTCTGACTAGTAAAACCAAGAGCTTAATGTAAGAGCTGAAGTCCCCATCTGGTAGTTCTCTGAAAAGAACAGCCTACATGAAGGATTTATTGTGACATTACAATGCTTGATGTCAAATAATCTAGCCAGAGGAACAATATTGCCCTAAAGAGAGCCATCAGGCCCAGTGTGACATGGGTATTTGAAAGGATTAACTGCACTTAAATCAATACGGGCAATGAAAACAGAAATAACCAATCTCTTGGCCGCTCAATTATTTAAGACTGTCTTTAGTCCCCACAGAATGGAATTAAACGCTTGTTTAAGAGGACTGACAATTAAATCTATTTCTTTAATGTCAAGATAAGAACATGGGATCTGTGACTGCAGTACAGAATGAGGAAGTGGCATCTCCCAGAGAGGAACATGTAAAAAGGAGACGCTGGGTGCAACTGGCAAGGGGTTTTCCTGGGGAGGGAACCCAGCTGCTCCCCGTTGGCACAGCCACTGAGTGCTGTACACTGCCTGAGAATCACAGAACCATGGAAGGAGCCAGGCTGGAAGGGACCACAGTGGGGCACCTGGTCCAACCTCCTTGCTCAGTCAGGGTCGCCCTAGAGTACATGGTACAGGACTGTGTCCAGATCTGTCTGCAATACGTCCAGTGAGGGAGACCCCATAACCTCTCTGGTCTCTGTTCCAGTGTTCAGTCACCCCTCCAGGAGAGAAGTTCTTTCTCCTGTTCATGTGGAACCTCCTGTGCATCAGTTTCTGTCCATTGCCTCTTGACACTGCTCAGCACCACCAAGAAGAGCCTGGATCTATTTTCTTGGCATCCTCCCTTCAGACATTGATGAGTTCCCCTCTCAGTCATTTCTTCTCAAGGCTGAACAGGCCTAGCTCCCTCAGCCATTCCTCATAAGAGAGATACTTCAGTCCCTTAATCAAATTTGTGGCCCTCCGCTGGATCTGCTCAGGGAGCTCCCTGTTTCTCTTGTACTGAGGAGCCCAGAACTGGACACAGCACTCCAGGTGTGGCCTCAGCAGGGCTGAGTAGAGCAGCAGGGTCACCTCGTTGGCCCCTCAGCCATGCCAGTCTCTGTGGCTGCTGTCGGCCTGTGCCCAAGGTGGCCACTGGGGCACAGCCGCAGGTGCTGTGGCAGGGCTGGCCACGTGGGACTGGCCACACACCCCAGCCCCTGTGCCATCCCCTTGGGGCACACCTGGTGAGGTCGGCAGGGCAGGCTGCATCCATAGACAGCTCCTTGGCCATTACTTTCCCTTCCCAGTGCTATGCTTCAGGAGTATAAAATGCAGGCTTTAAAATTCACAGAATACTAATAACTGAGTGTTATTGCAGCTGACAGTATAAATGTAAGATCATTTAATTGAAGTGGACTGACAATTTCCCAGTTATTTGACTTTCGAAAACTTTGTCCGACCTATCCCAATATTGTTTTTAAGACCTTTTAAAAATGTTTTACAGAGCAACCACTCTGACCTTTCCTGCTGATACTATTTCTCCTGAGGTGTTTGTTCATCTCAAATGCAATGAAAAGATTCCTGGTGTGAAAACTTCTTATTAAAAGTTCTGTTTTCAGATGATAAAAAGGAGGTAACAGAGCAGGATGTATGCAAAGCATTGGATGTTCAACCATCATATTGCAGATACCCTAGGCTACAGGGAAATATCAGATGCCTGCATGCAGTCAGTTAGAGTTCCTGGCCTGAAAAGCTGAGAGATGTTCTTAAATTGGAGACAACCCATTGCACCAGAAATTTGAGAAGAAGTTCTAGTCACTGTCATCCATCATGAATTACAATTTTTCCAAGGCTTCTGTGAGAGGCAGGACAGATTAAAAGTCTGATTTTTGATTTTCAGGCTACTTCAAAACACCACAAGTCTCTGCAGAAGCCCTTCTCTGCTTGGTAACCAATATATGATAGTAATTCTCAATGTGCCATAAGGATTTCTTGCTGCCGTTGAGCTCCAAGTGATGATAGAAAATCTCTTCCTAGATCTTCCATCCCTCTTCTGCATTTTTATCTGTCCATTAAAATATAATTTGATATGAATTCCTTTCAGCCAGGAAAAAAGGTGCTGTCCAGAAAAGCTGATATTTTTCTAAGTGCTTTTTTAAAAACAATTTGTGAAAATGGATTGCAGAAAATCATTACTCATAATCTTTGTCTTGACAATTATAAGCATAATAGCTTGGAGGTATTGTTGATTAATGATTTCTGCTTCCTCTGATGTTCTTGTCCTAACTTGTCCACATTTCGGAGTCATAGAGTAAGGTGCAAACCAAGAAAAAAAAAAACAGTTGTCACTTTGTAATCAGAGACTTAGATTAAAATCAGTAGATTTTATGGTTTATATGTGCCCTGACAGCTTTGCATACAATTCCCAACTTCAACACTTGCCATTGATCCAATAGCTGCGATGCTGAGCCTTCCACTCTGCACATGATGGGTTTTGTTGTCACCTCACTGGTTATTTTCATGCCATTATTTTGCTGATCATCACAAAATTATCTATTTCCTCATCTCCTGCATCAGTATTACAGAGTTGTTCATTCTTCTTTGAAGCATTTGGATCACTTTGTCTGCCCTTCCTGCCCTCCTACTCTTCACACATTCCATGGCAGTTCCACCGTGGCTGGGGCACACAGCTTTCAGCCACACAAGAAGCCATCTAAGCTGCAGTTTCACTGATGCTAGCATTATTATTATCTGCCCTGGTATGCTGACAGTCTTGATATAAGATGATTCAGAACAGGTAAAGATCACAAAGATCTGAAGAACATCAGGTATCAATGAGCCGATGCTGGTCCACATGGTCAGACGCAGTCACAACACATCTGCAGCTGAAGCACTGCTGATGCTCTCACAGCCACAGGTGCGTATTTGCCATCGCAGTCTGTAATCACAGACGTGCCCGAGGAGCAGGCAAGGGACCGCCCTGCAGAGCTGGGCACACTTCCTGAGCCACAGTGCCCATGAGGGACAGGATCTCTGCCGTGGGCATCTGCTTTGCACACGCGAGTTCAGGTGTGAGAGCTGCAGTGTCCCTTTTCCAATCCCTTGGAAACTTTTAAACAAACTTCATGGTCTCATGGGCTGTTTTCTGCCATATAATTTCAATGTCATGCTTGGTAGAATTTGCATTAAACTATGTGTTTATACAGTTAGAGGCAGAAAAGGCAGATTTGATTTGTTTGTAGGTTTCAGAATTTCAGAATTCAGTACTAAGGTAGAATTTCAGAGGAGAGGAAGTTTTTTTTTTTCCAGCATGGACTTATTCTATGAATCTAAATTTGGAGCATTCATTCCATACTAGCTTACCTCTACAGCACCTGAAGGATTTGGATCTTGAATATTTGTGATATTTCTGGCATGATGTTAGAGACTGTGAAGCTGAGAACGAACTAGTGCGGCCAATAATGCTAATGCAATCGCCGGGTAGACCATCACTGAGCTGTCCAGTCATGGGGACTCGAGAGGAACTGAGGAGCACGAGCCTCTCCACAGCACCCTGTGCTACCCGCTGCACTGGTGTTTGATGTGAGCAGAGCTCTTGGGAACTGAAACAAAAAGGGAACCTCTCCCTCACTCCCCTGACTCGTAATCTGGCTTCAGCAGACTCAAAGTCTGGATTTCAGCCACACTGACACTGTGCCACAGGCACAGAGAGCTCTGGTTTACTTTCCATCCTCTTTTACTCAACAAGAGTTATTGGTATTGCACATTGCACGTAAACACTGTTATAAAGTGATGGCTGCAACCTAGGAAATACTTGTGCAGAGCTGGTTCCAGGCTCCTCCCCTTCCCTCTGCTTGATCTGAAGGCGTTTTCTAGTTCCCCTGGTAGGAAGACACAAGTCTCAGCAGGAAAGCTTCAGCTAAGTTAAGGAGGAATCACGCTGTGTGTTTTCATCTCTGTCCCAGTTGTTTTGACCCAGTCACCTGTGGCTGCTCTCTGACAGGGCGAGTTCGTGCCTGCCTCTTGCCACTCGCTAAGTGGGAGAACTCGTCTCGCTCAGACTGGGCTGTCACTTTTTTTCACTTGACAGCAGACTGGTCTGACATGGTTCTTGTCACTCAAGTGGTGTAGAGCACAGATCCCTTTAATCCATATAACAAGAAGTTCTCTTGTCTTCTCTCAGCACCAAAACTAATTACAAAGCAAACCACAAGTGTGTGGTTTCATGCAGGAATATAAGGAAAGAAAAGACAGTGTTTGCATGACGGTGTACAAAATAGCCAGGCATAAAGTCTGCCACATTTTGCCTCCTTTCAGCCCATTTCCCGCACCTGAGAAAAGACAGGGCACAGTTTAAATCAAGCTTAGTAGTTAGATCCTCAGCTGGGCTCACCTCTCCGGGTGCCAAACCTGTGGCTCTCTGTGGCAGGCCAATGCTGTAACTCCTTCTGACACAGATTTTCTTCCACAGGCTTAGCTGCAAGCTGCAGCAGACTCTGCTCACTGGTTTTGTGTCCTCCTCATTCACAGAATTGTTCAAATCATGGATCCTCTTCAGAGGACCCAAAGGTTTTCACCTATAGGCATGTCCTATTGTGACCACTATGCTGTGGCAAACTGAGGCCTTCAGCTCTCTGTGCCAGGGGTCTACTCTTATTTTTGAAGTTTCAGTAGAAGAGAGATTCAGTTTTTTCCAGCTGAGAAAATAGGGATGCTTTCCCCATACTAATTATTTTTACTTTAGCATCTTTACTTTACTTTTTTCTTTAGCGTCATAACAAACCTGGAGCATTACGCTTTAATCCACTTCTTTCTCCAGTTGCTGACCGATGAACAGGGAAATAAAGTTAAGCAAGACAAGAATTCATCCAATGCCTATGCTTGTTATTTGTCTTGGTAGTTGAGATCTGTGCAAAAAAAATGGAAATAGAGTCATGTCTGCTTAGGCAGAAAGACAGAGAAGGAGCAAGAAGTAAAATAAGAAGTCTAATCTTCCTAATAGTTCCCAGCCCAGGGAATAAAGGGTCACAGAGCCAGCAAGGAAGGAGCTGGTGGAACAGCACATTATTTATTCTCTTATGAAGAAATCTGACTTGGGCTGTGTGTTTTGGAAGGAGTGTTCTGGGCAGGCTTGAAATCAACATTTGACTTTGTGACCATACTGTTAGTGTATGATATGAGCATAACTATAAGTAGATGCACAAGAGCACGCGATTTGAATCACATCTCTGACCTTTGTAGCAATCTACTGCAGAAAAAATAATTCCTGTCTATAAGTTACAGAAATGGAAAGGAAAGGATGTAAAAGAACAAGCTGTAGAATCCAAGGCATAGACCAAAGCTCTGTTTCAAAAAGCAGTAAGATCTTTCTGTCCTGCATGACTCCTATGTTTCGAATTCAGTCAGCACTGTCCTGGTGCCAGCCGTGCCCCTGCCGAGGCTCCAGACCCATCACCGCTGTGTGTGGGAAGGAGAGCCCTGTGGGGGGAGGGCTCTCGGGGCTGAACCTTCCTCCTGCAAACTGCCAACTCACCTGCTTCTAAACTGTGCCCGAGCTCCTCCCCTCACCAGCACACCCCTTCATCCTGCTTATTAGGGAAAATGGTGGGGATGGTTTAATCGGTGGAGAGGAGGGATGCCGATAGCCCTGGGCCTGCCCCAGCTGTGGGGTGGAGGTGGCATTGCAGGGGAGAGGAGAGCTGATGAATTCTGCAGCTTGAATCTCCATGGGCTTGGTGTTCCTAAGGGATCTGAGACATCTCAGCCCAGGCTGGCCAGGCAGTGCTGCGCTTGCAGAATGCCCCATATTTGGTTCATTTGTCAGGACATAACACAGGCAGGAATCCTTCAGGAATCTCCCCTGATGTCTCTCCTGCATAACGTGAACAAAATCAATGGAATCTGAAGTAAGATACTCTTTATTAAAGACACAGCAGAGCCGGCAGTGACGTTATTTGTGGGCCTGTTTGGAAGCAGGGGCAGTTCTGAAGGCAGCAGAGAGGCAAAGTGTGTTCATGCATATACTGAGAGAGAGGAGGGGTGTTCTGGCCTCTTTTACCCAAAAGGAATGGAAAGCACATGCAGCACATCATGACGTCTGCTGAACGTCTGCTGGGGAATGGGCAGGTTCAAACTAATTCTTATTTGTAGAGGCCAATAATTCTGCTTGTTCCTATACGAAACACAGGGAGTGACTTGAAATGTGATCCTGTTTCAAAATACACTTTAGCTGCAATAAAGCAACATTTCTGAAGTAATGTCTCTCCTGTCTGTCACTATGGCAACCTGTGCAGTGCAGTGCAGCAGAACCTGCACTGGGGCTGCATCCCGTGGTTGCGTCTGAGGGTGAGCCCATATGGCAAAGAAGCAAACACTGGTTAAAATCTTCAAAAATATGTTGAGCAGGACTTTCTGGCAAACTGAGAAAACAAACTGCAGATCGGCAAACAGCTGCCTGTAGAATTACCGTTTGGAAATCCTTTCTGACCATACCACTCCCCCAGCCCCTCGCTGCTGTGACACAGGGGTGATGGCTGGCAGCTGGGCTTTGGAGCAAGTCCAAGAATTGCTGCTTGCATATTTGTCCATAAGACCATAAAGAACTTGTTAATAGTGCATTATTTAATATTAAATAGCAAATTAAGCAAAAAAACTTTTCAAGAGGGAACTTCTCAGAAAAGCTTTAGTGATACCAGAGGCTCAGAAATGAGAAACCACATTCTGCCTTTTTATTATATTTTTAAGGAAATATAGGAGGATGATTGCATAAGTCTAAAGACAGATGTTGGTAAACATTTCTGCTGGCAGCCCAGACTTGTCAGGAAAGTGCCAGTTTTTCGCCACTTCTGACCAAAACATATTTTTCTTAGAACATCTGCACTGGAAAGTTTATTCCAGGTTGAGACAGGGAAAGAAAAAAATTCCTTTTCGAAAGAGGTCCTTTTTCATGTGTGATGTCTGAGAACATTTACAGATTATTAAGTACTTTTGTTTTGTGTTACAGAAATTAAAATCCTTTAAGAAGTGAATTCAGGAGTTTTGCTGGAAACAAACATCCTGACCTGCGAGTTGATGCCAGTTCTGCAGGTAGAGTCCTCAGAGTGATAAACATTTCGGCCATACTTATTGAGGCTGATCTGCCACTCACCCAGGGTCCGCTCCGGGTACAATGAAGTAGACAACTTTCTCTAAAGCCCCGTGAGGAAAGGTCTAGCCCGTTTGCAGACAGCCCTAAAAATGAGTCCTGAGTTGCCAACATGTCTGCTAAAACTTCTATTCCCTCCCCTGGACCAGAAGCAGAGCTGCCCCCCTCAGCATCCTGGAAGGCTGATCTGTGAGCAGAACACTCAGACTTCTTTTTTAAAGCACAGAGACATAAAAAATACTGCACAAATATATGAATAACTCAGTGAATGTTCCATAACTTATAAAAGGAGCAGAAATAAGTCCACGTCTTCCATAAATATGGGGGGAAAAGACATTCTGTTTGCCTCATTCAAAGAAAAACCTCTTCAGAAGTTAGAAAAGAAACATTAAATGTGGAAAATATATCATATGTAAGATTAATACCCACATGTTGTTTTAAGGCTGGAGTTACTTGGTTCCTAGCTTCAAGGAACTCGTGAGCTGTGTGAATGCAAGGCTCTCCATCCTGGTGGAAACAAAGGTTCAAATCCCTCCTCTTGGGTCTCGGATGACCAACCCCAGACCCAGTTCTAAGCCTTGTTCTGGCCTTTCCCCACAAGTGAGGTCAACCCTACCAGGTTTTATGCTCAGGAATGCTGTTACACAGCAAATGTTGAAGTATTCTCTGCAGCATATTTGCAAATCTCATTTTAAATTTTTACTGGGAGAACATTAGCGGTAAGGTTTCTCGGAAAGCTGGTACCTGTTCTCTGCTCTGAGAACACCGTGCCCTGCAGATGCAGTCAGCTGTGCTGAGGGAGAAGAGACTTGATCAATTACATTTAAAGTTTTTGAGTTGGTCAATTATGTTTGAAAATTTTCAAAGTTGATAGAAGAGAACAATAATAATGTTTCTAAAAAGTGGAATAAGGTCATAATTTTCCTGTGGGTATTCTACAAACAGGAAAGAGGACACATTTATTTAATAAATTATTCACCATGAATTAGACACCAAATATAGACCAAAAATAAAGTTCATTAACACAGCCATGACTCAGCCTTCATGGTTTCAGCAGTTGCTTTCTCTCTGAAGTGGCGTTTTATTAACAAAAATCAATAAGAAGATATTAGGTGCTTTCTTATTATCTCTATGACCAATGCAATATCATCTGCTGAGATCAAGGACCAAGAGGTAAGAAAGAAGAACCTCAAATGTAGGGTCTGGAATATCAGTGCACAAAGGCGAGGCAGAGATGCAAATTAAATAAAATAATTCTTACCCTGAAAAGGCATCTAAAAATAATAGTGGACAAACACTGTCCTTTAGCCAGTGCTACAGAAGGGGTAACAGGATTCCTAGAGAATGATTGGAACTGTGAATAGATCACTGTGTCTCTGAGATGCTCAGTAGAAGCAATTATTAAAGATTATTAATGTTCCAGTTATAATAACTACGTCCTTTCAAAGCAGGTCACTCCAACCTCGCTTCACTGATCCCTCTTTAGGCCCAGTTGTGGAATAAACCAGGTTGTCGCTGGGCTGAATTTGTGGTGTAGATTACTTTGGAGAGAGCACTATGAAATAACTGAACTGGGGAAATATTTTTATCTGCAGACCCAGGGCTTGAGGCTGGCCCAGAATTCTTGTCCAGCTGCTGGACGTTATCTTGCACAATTATGGCTACAAGATTGGCTCTTGGTGCATTTCTGTGCTCGGGATTTATAGAGGATGCATTTTCATTAAAAATGGCTGAGTGGTAAGATGAAGACAAAGACAGTGAAGGTGAACAAAAAGACCTGTATATTTATCAAAAGGTTTGGCATAAATATGGTGTTGGTAGAGGGTTTCAGCTGTTTTATGTCTCAGCAACAGTTCAGACAATAACATTCATATCATAGAATGGTGTAGATAATATCTGCAATAAAACCGGGTCTTTTATGTTCACGAGCAGACAAAGCCGGGGAAGCACATTGATAAATGAAACTGAACCTTTGCATTTCGTTGTGGTGGAGCTCCCTCTAGCTTATAGCCTTAACCCCGTGTCTGTAAATCATATTTGCTCAAACTCCTGCCTCCATTTTCAGGGTAGAAAAGGCTTCTGATTCTATATTCTTGGAAGCATTTATGACATTTATAATTCGTCTGGAAAAAAAAGCCCCTAAAGCCCAGCTGCTAGCTGAATGGCATTAACAACAACGATGACAGTAAATTCCAGACTTTTTAAAAAGAGCAGTATAGAGAAAAAATTTGTGACATCAGGGGATGTGACTGTCATAAGCATCTTTCTGCCTCTTCCAACTTTATTCTCTTTTATTTTCACACAGAAATATATCTATATCTTCACCCACTTGGTTGAGACAACTAGCCATTTCAAAGTGGCAGTGAGCAAGCCAGGGACATTTTGCAAGGGAAATTTATTTGTTAAATGAATAATACTGCATTAAATAACAAATTAGTCTGAGGAATCCCAATTTATCCAAAAATATTCTGTTCACCTTTATTTATTGATAAGAACAAATCATGAAAAGTAATTAAGAAGTATCTTAGGCTGATTAAGGGTAGGAAAGTAATCACCATCTCTTCTTTTGTGCAGAATAGTTTCTTTTAGTTGCAGAATCCACACATGTTCCCCTCTTTAGGATTCATCTCTTTTTCAAGGCTGAATTAATGGGTGTAAATACTAACTACACCTTAAAAAAAAGTGTAATGAATGGTCCATTATGGAAACACTGTTTTGCTGAAATGCTAATTTGTGTAGATTAAGAAGACATTTCTGAAGAACAATATCCAAAATCTGATATGAAGCTTAAATAACTGCTGAAATGATAAGCAGGCAGAGCTACAGGAGAAGAGTTAATTAAAAATCTCCAAGGCAACTTATATTCCTTTGTCACAAAAGAAAGGCTATGCTGCTGATACTGTACCTGGAAACTGAAAAATCACCAGCTGCTGTAGCTAAGCAGAGAATAGAAAAGGATTTACTGGCTAGCAAAATCACAAATATTCTGTATTTAAAATGCATTTGGCCACATTGCTTCATAAATATTGCTCCCTGGGTTTTCTATTTAACTTCAAAACTACTTACCCTAAGCTTCTTTGCACACTGAAAAATTAAGTTCACTCATGTTAAAATTAACAACAAAGAATTGGCTTATTACAGACTTTGAAGAATCTAATTCAATAAGAATAAATATTAAATTCTGATTGAACACTGAGACAAAATAGATGCTTTACATACCTTGTTTGGCATTCAAAAGCCTAATGAAAAACAAAGCTGTAAAAGTCTTTAGGGCTGAAACTGTGTCTGTATTATTATTGCTTCTCCACCACCCCAAAAAAATTAATATATGAGACTCATTTTATTTTTTTTAAATTAGATATGCTATTTAGATATATTAGGATGCTGAGATTTAGAAACTGAATGCTCTGAAAACTCTCTAATCAGAATGCCAATTTTTCTGCTAAACTACAGCACTGATAAAAGTTTAAAAAATATTTTATTTGCTGCAGTTTACTCTTTATTAGCTAATGGGAAATAATCCTCCACAGAAACTGCTGTAATTCAAATTACATTTGAATGTATCTTGAAGAGATGAGTGAAAAGAGAAAAATACTCTTTTAAAGAGAATATCACACTTAGTTCTATCATTTCTCCTTTTAAATGCCATTGATCTTCTCTAAGTGTTTTTGGTTTGTATCATAATTTAGAAAACACAAATTTAGTCAAATTCATCTTCTCAGGGATTAAAATATTCTCCAATAAATGCAGTGTAGTTTAGGATGAGTTTTACAGGTAGAAATCCACAATCATAGCTTATTAGTGATGGAAAGTTAAAAGAAAGAAGTCCTTTTAAAAAACATTTTTTCTGTACCAGGCACTGTGGGTGCCTCTGTTTGGAGTATCAGTATGACAAGGAACTGTGACAAAATCCCTTGATTTACTGCCCTCGCGTTATATAAAGAATTCTTGCTCTTAAACAACTCAGTGTCAAAACTGCACATCCAGTTTTGTGGGCTTTTTGAATTATTTTTCCCAGTTATATTCCTGTTACGTGCCAAAATCAGTCTCTATCACCAAAGTTTGGAGGGGGTTAAGAGGACAAGAGTCTGATGCTTGCCATCCCTCAGAATTTAGGGGAATTTTCTAATTTCAAAGCATTTAGTCTGCATGTGATCTAACAAGGTTTCTTTCATGTTCTTTTTTAAAAATGTATCATTCAAGTTAAACTTAAAAATAAGTGCAGCTTACTATGAAGGTCAGTAATCACAAATTCTTTTGAAATGTGTATTACACTTGGAACCGTTGTCTTATCATCCTAAGTACCAATAGATTTGATAGTCATGCACAGGAAGAACCCAGAGGCTCTTTTTATTAAACATGCTATTAATAAACTTACATTCCTTAAATCACATTCAATACAGAGTATTTGTAGCAGATTCGTAACTGCTGGCCTTTCTTAATGATCAGCATCATAACAGAAATTGCTCTAACGATTTCTAGAATGAAAATTACTTATTTGAAGCTTTTCTTTTCATAAAAGATAATTATCATCATACACTGAAATACTTTAAAAGGTCAAAAGCAGAATAGAGAAGTCCTACAAAATTGTGTGAAATGACACTATGGCAGTGCTGTGAGGTACAGTGCTCTGCTTACATGAAAAGACCCTATTCTTGAATGATCACTGCACTGAAAATGCCTTGCAGTTGATAGGATTAGTCAAAAAAAATGTATTTATTTTGCAGCCCATGTAGAGGGACATGTTATGCACATGCTCACATCCAGCTTGGGTTTGCTGTGAGCTTATAGTAATCAACACATCAGAAAATTGGAAGAAAAACATGAAAACAATAGATAAAATGCTGCAGCTTAGAATCAGTTGGCTTAGATTGGAACAAGTTGGCACAAACAAAGTGTGTTTATTTTTCAATATTTTTCACTAAACATTTTCAGACTACATAAAACAATTTTTTTTAATTTAACAGCTTGCCCTGTAGTTAAGCACACAAGTAACTTGATACACAAAATATAAGACATAATTGTGAAAAAAAATCCTTCCAAATTTCTATTTTAAAAGAAAATAGTTCTTACTCAATTGAATATTACAATTTTATTCTGTGGGTTCCTTATAAGGATTTCTTTTTATTTTCAAAATTCTGTTAACACTAAACCTGCAACTTTCTGCTTCTTGTGATGTATTATTTCATCACTAAAACTATGGTGCTCCCATGACTGAGAAATCTATAGAGAAATGCTCTTTTTCTCTACTTGCTAAATGTCTCCTACTTGCTACAATAATTTTGAAGCTTCCAAAATGAATTTCTAAACTGTACATAACCCTGAAATATTTGCCCAGGAGAGGACACAAATCAGGGCAAGACAGTATCTCTGAGGAGGGAGAACATGCACACATACAGCCCATCAAGTACATTATTCATGCATGCAGAGACGCAGGAAACCTCTGCCTAAACCAGAGTGTGGAGAACCAGGGAGACAAAAAATAAAAGAACCAAAAGAGACTGCAAGAGCCAGCAGGAAAGCAGCAAGTCAGTGCCCCTGCTCCCCGGGCAGGGCAGGGCAGGGCTCCGGGGTGGGTGGGCACGAGTGTCTTTGCATCACCTACTGCACAGAGGTAGGGTGCTTTGTAAATGAAGAAGACAACTAATATGAACTTTAACTTGGCTCCACAAATAATTTGCCTTGCTCTTGAGTTTTGAGCTGTTTGCCATAGATAAATAAAAATGGCCAGCTCGAGCAGGACCAAGGGTGGCTCCTGTTCCTTCGGCCCCACAGCACAGCCCCGGCCCCAGGGGATGCCTGGGGGGGTCCCGGGGAGGGGGCTGTGCCTTCTCCTGTGTTCAGCAGCTACGTGAAAATCATGAGTGTAACAGCAATAATTTTATTTCTTGGGCTTCTCTAACTCCGGTGTACACTGGGAGATAAATTGTTTGAACTATTTATTTGAAAAGTGCTACCAATTTTTCTTTAAAATATTTTTAAATACTTAAGAGCTAGGAAGGTCTATAACAGATGGTTGCAAGAAGCACAAAGGGTAAAGAGAGCCACAACAATACAGTGAGCAAAGTCCAGAGACTGTGGGATATTTCACTGACTGATTCCTGGAAAGCACTCTATTTCTGTGTGTTTTCCTTTTGTGTTTTATGGTGACTAATAGGGTTCCTTTTGCTCATTCTAAATTTTCTCTTTTGAATTAGACATTCAGATGCTGCTTTTTAACATTTAAAATCTTTTTTCAAGTTGGAGTATTCAGAGAAGCGTTCTTCGAAAACAGGCACCAAAAATACATCCCATGCCTTAAATCAGAGACCCTCTTTTCTGCTCACAAACGTTTACATCATCTTCCACAGAAATGCATTTTTATGCCGTATGTAGATTCACATTCCGCAAAACTAGTACTGTCCCAGATTACATAACTTGTATCACTCACAGGTAATGCCCCAGGAGAAGCTTTTTTCTTGGCTGGGCTCTTGTCCCGCTTCATTCTGAGCTGCTTTGCTCACTGAATTTCCCTCTGCATCAGCTCAAGTTAAATCCTACTCCTTCCCATGCTCAGTGGCTCATCCCTCAGTCTCTAAAAGCATTTTGGGCCAATTTGTGCAGCTATAGTCTGTTACTTGTTTATCCGTGCAGTTCAGGACTGCCTGGGATGGCACCGGGTGAGCGGTGTGAGCTGCCAGTACGTCTGGGCCAACACAGATCAGATGCACCAGAGAGGAGCTGCCAGGATGGGCAGGGAAGGCACTCACAAGACTCCTTATTTGCACATGCACTTACATCCCAAGCTTAACAGGTTGAAGCAGTAATAGGCAGGTCATAGATGAGCAATACATTTCTTTGCAAACATTTTTCTTCAGGAGAACAGACTGATTTTTCTTGCATCCTCAGAAACAGGATCTGTTGCCCCACAAAACTGTGTGTGAGCTTGTGAGGAGGCTTACTTTAAGGTAGGATTGTTAACAGGCAAATCCAGCTTTAGAAAAATTGTTGTTTTACACAATTATTACAGGATGTAAGAAAAAGTAATGCAAGGTGCACTAACCTGTTGTCCTACCTGGGCTGAAAACCCCAGCAGATTCAGGCCAGCTCCTGAAGGCAGCTAGTGTGAAACAGCTGGCCTCAGCTGTTCTTGATTAACTCCCATTTGAAGGCATAAAAGCATATTTTTCCTAGTCAACTAACAGGCATTTTAAAAATGGAATAAGCTAATGGAGAAACATGGGGAAAAAAAGAACAAAAAAAAGAGTCCTTAGAAGGAGCTCCTCTTACGTGGGGAACGTGAAGTGCATTACTTTATGTGCATTAATTTTCCAATGTAGTTTAGCAAAAGGAAGAGGTAAAAATTGTCCTCAAGCTTAGTGTGGCAACTCTCCTTTCCCTGGACATCAGCAGGCTGAGTAGGCTGTATCCCTCGGGCTGGTGTTTCCCCAAGCACAGACGAGCAGGAAGAGCCAGTAAGAGCATTCACATCTCAGCTGTATCTCAGCCCTGTCTGTAGAGTTGCAGCCTCAAAAGCAGAGGTTTGCCTGTGACCTCCGAGGGTTATGACAAGCTTAGCACCTGTACTCCCCCTCCCAGCAGTGTGCCCCAGCGACGCTCTGGACAGGCCAACAGTCTGCAGTGCATGAGCAAGGGAACTTCCCTTTCCTTCCCTAAGTCCATCTGCAACCCTCAGTCTGAGGCTGAGGCACAGGTGTGATAATAGCTTGACTGAAACATTTCTGCTGGGATCCAGGTAAGGTCTGTCATTTCCCTACTGCCACTGACTTTTAGAAGAGTTTATATATAGCAAGTGTAGTATCATCTCTTTGGGATTTTTACTCTTTGTTATTAAATTCACACAAGATAACAACTGAAATGTAAAATAATTTGTGCTGCAAATTTAGCTTTGACTGTACAAACGTGTTTCCTTCTCAGTGCAAGATCAAGCAGTGAGTGAGTGAGTGAGTGAGCTCTCTGACAGGTCAGGTGTGCTGCCCAAAGGTCCTGCTCTGCTGTGACCAGGCCAGTGTCCTTGCTGCGTGCCTGCCTTGTGCTCAGCAATGGCCTGAGGGACTGAGGAGCTGGAGGTCTGCTGGGTGACACGTCACACCTTTCACAGTGCAAACAGAAGGGAAGTGTGGGCTTATGGAAAGTTTTTCCCACCGACATTTAGATGAGCCCAAATATACCGTGAAACAGCGTGATAGTGCGGCCAAGGGGAAAAGCAGGAAAGCTGCCCCTCTGGAGAATGGTGGATCTTAACAAGGGACGTAAGGGAAAGCACTCCAGTTTTCATACAGCTTTACTTTTCCTTAGGGAAATAATCACCATTCAGCTGTCTTCAGAGAAACACTTGGGATTTTGTGAGATGCTTTTATGTTCAGCCATCAGGATGCAAAGCAGGGGGTGCCCCGTCCCACACCCCAGGCACACCCCAGTGCCAGCTCCTGCTCAGGGGCAGGGGCTGCTTCTCTCTGCCAGCATGGTGCCCACACAGTGCCAGCACGGTGCCCAGCGAGCGGCTGGGGCTGCAGCAATGCTGTGCCCACCACCAATCTAACCTGACTGATCAGGGCACTTTTCCGTTAAAAACATCCTTAAGGATAAAGTTCAAAATGACTATGTTGTTATTGTAAATGATGGGGTGTTGATTAATGAGTGAATGATGATACTAATAAATTTTGATATATCATTATTATAATTTGCCAGCACATTCTGAATGAAATTTCCTAAAAAATGCAATTAATTGAGCAGGAAAGAGTAGAAGATGTATTTAATCTCACTTTTTCCTTGCAGTTCTGCTTAAGTAGAGTGATGAATCAGAAACAGGCACAATTTAAAGACCCCCGTGACCTTGTCTGTGCCCTCCACACCATAAAGAACTGTTGGCCGGCACTGGAAGGTGCTTCAGCTTTGCAGAAGGATGAGAATTCATTGATACAATCTTAGAGTCATACCTCAATGTTAATTTCTAAAGAATAAAGTCAAGAAGAACCAGTATAAATTCAGAGACAGTTTAGTGTGACTGAAGCCAAGAGAAACCGATGTGTGATTTAAAGAGCTCATAAAAGCAGACAACTGGCTTTAGAATCTATGGAAAGCAATAAAGCAGTTAAAAATTCTCCCAGTTGTAATGCCCGTAGATTTCCTTATCTTAAATTCTTTGGCTAAACCCCTGGAGCAAATTGCAGGGCACGTGATGGGAGTTTTGTCTTTCAGCCCGGGGCTCCGGGGCAGCTTCCCGGCCCCTCTCCCTGACCCCCTCGGCACACAGCGGCTCCGCTCTAGGGGAGCTTGTCTTGGCGGCACTGTCTAGACATTCCCAGCTACTATCCTTCCTGACAGTCTCATGCCAGTGGTAATTTAAAAATTGTTTGGGATAGGCTGTGCCTCATAGACACAGGGAGCCAGTAATAACCCCCAGTTCAGTGACCCTGGTCGGATCATCAAACAGACGGTCCAGGCAGGCGCAGTTCAGCCGTGGGTCAGGAATCATGACCTCCCCTGACCTTTTTTGTAGATTTAAAATTGTTTTGAGAAAGAGAAGAATAAAAAAGATACAACTCCAGGCAGTTCTGGAAAGCAGTCCAGCTTCCTCTACTGTACACATGCACATAAGTAACATGTTTAAACAGATGCAGCTCTGGCAGGCCTGAAAAATTAGGATTTAGGTACTTTACATTTTTTTTCTAATAGAGTGCACATTGCTTCTGTTTACTTTGAAAACTTGGAAGTTAAAAGACACTGTATGAAAATATTATCTTCACTACATTTAATAGCAAAGACAAAAAAGAAGAGCAAGTAAATTTATTTTTAGAAAATTAAGAATAATCTGAGAAAAAAAATATCTCTGCATGGAATTTTCAGATGCGTTACAGAAAACTGTCTGGTGTATCAGCAGTGTGTACCAGATGAAAAAAATTAACACTGAGATTACTAGACAAATTGCCTTGTAAGAGTAATATGCATACAAACATAGGCTGGTTGGTTTTCAAAGGTTTCCTTTGTGTTCATAGTATTTGCAGTCACAACCAATAAAACAAAATATACTGGCACTCTCTTTGTGGTTTTGGTTTTAGAATTGCATAATGGTGACTAATATTTTCTCAAAACCTACTTTATAGTGTTTACTTAGCAGAATTTTCATGCACTGTACCTGGAAATTATGAAATGTACTTTGTGTGCTTCCAAAGGGTTGGGAAGGCTCAGGAAGAGGTTTACCAGTTTATGGAAAGAGAGCAGAAAGCATTTCTCCTCTCTAGGCTTTTATATGGGCTGGTTCAGATCAGAAACACGTCAGCCAGGAGGGAGAAGGGAAGAGCAAACTTACAGGAGCTCTCCAAGAAACATGAAAGTATAGAGTGGGAAAATGAGCTGTCAGATCCAAAACGTCATATGGATTTTACAAGGGCAAACTCAGTTTAACAACACCAAGGACATCAGTGCTTTTGCAGTTTTACAAAAGAAAAGCATGTAGATTTCTGTTACAGCAATGAGACTATCAGCAAAGCTCAGCACCGACGTGTCATGGTGGGGCCCTGGGAATCTGGGCAATTCCCAGACTCAGCAGGGTGTTCCCCTGCAATCCCAGCAACGTGATCAGCTGGCTTCTGATCATGTCCAAACCATCATCACTGTCCTCGCTGGCTGTGCACAGCCCCGTCCCAGAGGCACAGGTAACCTCTGGGAGCTCCTGGTCTTGAAATAAACACCCACTGGAAATGGGCCAGGAGTTCTTACTGTGTCAAAGTTCTCTCTTCAGGCTCTCATCAAACACAGGCAGCTGTCCCTGTCCTTACGCACAGCCAGTTATATTCCATGTGTATTCTAAGGTGGTCTCCTAAAGTTTTAGAGACACACACCAATTGTATTTTTTGTGTTGAAATGTTCCAGCCTGATCTTATAATGGGAGCACTGGAAGCAGGGGTCCTACAGTCACATCTCTAATTTCCTAATCCAGTCCTGGCAAGACAGAACTTTTGCAGTATAAACCACTCTTAGAGGGCTATTCCTCACAGAATTCCTTTATTTTACTAGAGGTAAGTTTGCCACTGTTCTCCCGGTGAGTTTAAGCAAATTCTGTGAAAGCCAGCTCCTAGGTAAAATCCCTATTCCCACAGACCAGGACAAGAAAGGGGTTGTAAGGTCTGATGCCGTCTCCAAGTAAGCAGATAAACAGCATTTGTTTGCCAGAAGCTATTCATATTGCAAATACTTTATTTTTTTTTTCTTCTTCTCCAGCCTTCTCTGGCAGCAGCAGTCACTGGAGAAGAGCAACTGGGAGAAGCAGGTGATTCCACTAACTTGCCTTTCCTGGCACACTATCTGCCAGGGGCCTGATTCTGCTCAGTCTTTATGATTCAGAGCTCATTCAGCAGAAACCTTTGCTATCTCTTTTTAATCAGTAATGGCAATTTAAAACAATAATTGTATGGTTTCTTTCCACCCTGTCTAAAGTATCCCAGCTCCAGCCTTGCCCTACGATGCCAGAGTGTGTGCTCATTGGGGTGCACAATGACAGCAAACTGACCCAAGGTCACAACTCACGTCGACTGAATACAACAAAAAGTTCTGGTTCCCATGGACTCCTGGAAGCTGCAAATTATTAAAGATTACCTGAAATTATTGTTTTCTATGCACCCAAAGATAAAGTCATGCTACCTGAGACAAGCACCACAGGAACAGTATGCCCCAGAACTTGGGCTACAGAGGTGCTTTCCTACCTGTGACACCTGAAGGTATTGTCATGCTTAAATGGGAGTAAGAGGAGAAAGCAACAGAATTCTAGAGGCTGAAGTCATCATGGAATCATGTCAGGAGACGCACACTGGGCCCGTGTCAAGCTGCAGCCCATGGGATAGCCAGCACTTTCCCATAAAAGGTACAGAAATCTGAAAACCATCAGTAAAAGAGGAAAATCAGTTTCGAGTGAGAAATGTCCAAATATGAGGCCACAGCACTGGGCACTCAGCGGGGTTTGCAGGGGCCTGGGAAGCACCTATGACTGCAGATACAGAAACATGATCCAGTGCAAGAGGAGCAGCAGTGCTGTGGCAGGGACTGGCCAGGGGACACAGACCAGTGCAGGACCCACCAGCCTCACACACCCCAAACATCTCTCCCAGTCTCTCTGGGTTCTCTCATGCTGTGCTGGAAGTTTCCCTCTGTGGCTGCATCAGGAGCTGATGAAACACAAATGCTGTTCGTCTTTAGAGCACACAAACAATAGGAGTTATGATGGCTCTGGAAACTACAGTGTTACTTGTGCTAATAATTAGTTGCTGCAATTTTAATAAAGTATTAGTAGTGTAAGTAATCAGATCTGCATCAGGAGACCCAGGCAACAAAAAGAAAATCTCTTCTAAAACTTAACATCAAATTGATTAAATTTTAAGGCCAGAATTTCTGCTTCCCATGGGGGCTGGTATGGGAGAGTGAGGTTAGAGCCAGCTAGATGCTATTGTGTTTCTATGGCAACAGGGGGGTTCGAGTAGCCTCTGCCATTCCCTATGATTGGTAAAATCACTACACAGTGTATAAGGTGGCCAAGAGAAGCAGCGGCCAATAAATGCAGAAAATCCTTAAATCAAAGAGACACAGAAATAAGAGATGGAAACAACCTGTTAGACCATCTTGTTCATTCCCTGAGGCCCTGAGCAGTATTATTAACAGTCTCAAGAACCTTGAAAACCCCTAAAAATTCCATCCAAGACACATGTAAAAACTTACTGAAAGGGAGAGCAATATCTCAGGAAGTTATAAAAAATCTTTCTAATCTGCTTTCAGTAGGTGTGTGTGCACTGAACTGAGCAGCTGAGATATCAGGTTCTCCAGCATTTGAGAAATGGGAGGCAGGGGAGAGGTTTCATGGCATTAGTCACCCTAACACAAGTACACAAGTACTTTTGCCAAAGATAAAACATCCTATAAAAACATCCTGCCAGCTATATCCCTCCGAATTCTTCCCTCCTTGCCACGGAGGGTACAGATTTCTGTGCCCTGAAAACAGAAGAATTATTTTGAAGAACCTGCCTGTCCATTTCAGATGGTAGTTCCAGGTGTCCCATTGATAAGCTGCAGAATAACTTTAAAATAGAAAGAAGATATTTTAGATAAGCATTTGTGTGCGAATTATAGCTCCCCCCCTTTTCTTTCGCAGTGAGGGCAAAGAGAGGGATTAGACTGAGTCAAAATTTGTGAGCCTCTGTCAGAAAGACAGATGGAATGCCCACACATGCCAAAGCATCCTAGGGTGTCAGACTCTCAAAAGCACATACATCCCACTCTCCAAAAAAAAAAAAAAAAAAAAAAAAAAAAAAAAAAAATCATATGTATTATTCAGGTGGTACAAGACTGGAGAAATGTACCTAGTCTTGTTCTCATTATTGCAAAGCACTTGAAGACATGCTGGTGGAAGCCAGTGCCCTCCTACCCAGAGGGATTTATGCCTACCAGGCCAAATACTGCTCTTACACAAAACTGTGCTGCTCCAGAGTAATTTACTAAAGGCAGTAGCATAAACATAGGTTTGCTCAGGTTAAACGAAGATGTATCTTTTCCGTAGGGATTACACGTTGTCTTCAGGCAGAGCTATGACTACAGGTATGTTTTCAGTAGCAGCACAGATATATCCTAAAGGAATATAGATGTATCTGGGAATATAGACATATCCTAAAGGACTGCTACCTTCACCTTGATGCTGGGTTATTGCTGTGCTGCGTAACACAGTGACCCAGGCAGCTGCAGTGTGTCTGTAGCCACATCAGTACTGTAATGGGCCAGATGTCACCAAATGTTTGAGAAGAGGCTAAATATTGGAAAGATGAGGTAAGGGCAGGACTGTATCTCCTTGCCATGCTTGCCTGTCAGCCCCAGCCTCTCCTGAGCTGTTACAGCTCAGTGACAAGCCACAGCAGCACCAGGCTCATGCCATTTTCCAGGGAAAATCTGCACCTGCCCAATCTCACCTCAGATGCATCCCCTTCTTTGCCAGCCTGACAAGGGCTAGCAAGGAAGAAGCAACTCATCTCTGGAGCAAGAGCTGCCAAGAGAGTTCTCCTGCAACTGCTGATCCAAGCTATTTAATCTGTCAGCAATTGGGTGAGGAGGAGGAATAATGCTCAGCAGCTGACACAGAAGTGTTACTATCTTTGCACATACTTTATTTTCTTGCAGCCATCACACTTGGGCTCTCAAGAAAAGAAGACATCTCATCTCATATTTTCATTTTCGTATTTTATCCTGTCTGCTGTTCTTTCCAAGTGTGGGACTCTGATTATGTCAATATTCAGGACAGTCTCCTCTTTTGATAGAGAAATGCGAACTTTGAACCTAGCACAGCCTGGGATCCCTTTACCAGGCCAGCTGCATTCCCAGTGGAAGTGGGTCTTATTTTGTTTACAGATAAAAACTAAAAAAGTGGTATCATCTATTATCCCAAGGACATTGTTACATTAATTTATCAACTGCTTCCAAGGAGCTACAGAGTTCAAGAGCATTACTAAACAGTGAGAACCCATCCTGGACTGAGTTACTGGCAGAATTACAGCTGACACTAAGAACTGCTTAAAATGTCTTGAGGGCAACTGCAGACAATGGGCTGTATTATTTAGCAGAATAAAGGTGAAGATACAGGGGATACTTGAGACCAAGAAGGCAATGTCAGTGAGTCTACCACAAGCACCAGCTGTGGCTGTACTAGCAGGAATCCCAAATCAGGGAAAGGAGATTTCAACTCAAAGTAAGCTGGTTTGCTGAAACTTCAGCAATTTTTATTCCATCTTCTCCAACATGAAGCCACATACTGGGCAGTCAGACATACTCTTTGCTTACTGTTTTATCAATACCTTCCTTATAATCATTAGTGCAAAAGATGAAAAAACATTTGAATTAATAAATAAAACCACAATGCATTTTTGGTATTTCACAGGCAGAAAATGAGAATATTTGCTGGTCATTATTCTCTAGAGTATTCATAACTAGCTAAAGAAACCAAGCAGAGAATGCAAAAAAGGAATGAAAATGTTTAGTTCAGGTTCTGATGTTTATTTACTGTGGAGATACTTTACAATACTCCCATTCCAAGTGGAGGTGATGAAATTCCTTTCCAAGACAGATGCAATATTTTCTTGTCAAGTATCGAGTGGAGGTAGCACTCTGTTATCAATAGTGCTGAATGAATCTCCTGTCTGTAATTAGCTAATAAAGCATAAGAGGCTAGAGCTCTGCTAATGGGAGAGCTTTATTGCACTGTGGGCAGCGACAGCGGGCAGAGTGTTCCCATTTCACACATACTTGTAGCTCTTGGCTTGGTATTTCTGCACTTGGCCAGTTTGTGGAGCACTATATGAAATGTAGTCAGATGAGTTTCTTTTACTGCCACTGTATCAGGGTAGTTCTTCGCCTCTTGAGAAAACCTACAGAGAGCAATAAAGCCAGATTTTCCAACCAAGCTCAGCAATTGGGTCAAAGCAGTATTAGGGGGTTCAAAATAATTTTTCACTCAAATGTTTTTTATGAGTAGTTGCTCTCTACTTTAAAACCCTTCTCCTTCACGGCATATATGCATCGTTATTGTTGTAGCACTGGTTAAGACTTCTGAGCAGAAGACAAGGATTGCCTAAATTGTAATTTTGTTGCTAACTTCCGCTGGTGCATGCAGTACAATCAATTAGCAAGAGCTCACAACTTGTCGGAGGTGTGTATATGTCCCACAGCTCCTCTCAGAATAGTGAGCACAATAGTAGGCACTGTCATCCCATTACAAATTATTTCACTCTCTGCTTAACTGGCCTGATAAAGAAGCTGTGACAAAAAAATCTCAAAATTACTTATTTTTTTTCTTTTGAATGAAAGAGCAAATGCGGAGATGGAGCTGAAGACTGAACACCTGAACTGTCAGAGTTGAGTAGGAGGCTGTCTGCCATGGCTGGAGGACTCTGTAAATAGGCCTGTGTTTAAAAAGCTGTCTGCTCCTACAGCTCTTTACAACAAACCACAAAAGAATAAATTTCTGCTAATAACGTTGAGGGTTCAGTTTCCACCTGCACATCATGACACTTACAGCTAACACTTTGGTTCCCAAAACTTCTACCAGTAAATCAAGCAAAACCCAGGCCAAACAGAGCAGGCTGAGAATAGATGGATGACATTAAAGCAACCTCCAAATCCATGCAGTCTGATCCAAGGCTGACTTTTCACCTTGCTGGAATGTCTTTATTAACAGCAATTTCCATATTAAAGTCTTAGCTGAATGGTGACCTTCCCATATTCACATATACAATCTGCAGATGAGTATTTGCTGCTCTTCCAGACTGTGGCTTCAGCTACTGCAGCACTACCTCATCGCCATCCAAAGGACAAGCAGATAACATGGTTTTCCACAAGGATTTGTTAATTTGCACTGAAATTCAGGGGCTGGACTCCACCAGATGGGCACTGGCAAATGCAAAATCTTCTATTTTCAACCTAATTTCTATGTGATTATTAATCAGAAACTCCCCACTCCTGGTCCCCATAGTGTTCTCTACTATGGTCCTTGTCCATGTAACCATTGCAAATATCACAAAACATGAGAGAGCTTTGCAAGCAAAAGTGTCTCTGTTCTAGGAGCCTTGTTGTCAAGTAACATTTGTACTGCCATCAGGTAGGGATGTTCTGCACTTCTGCTTCATACAGCTGCTGGACCTTGGGCTGAGGCCCCTCCTGCCAAGAGGTCCATAGGGAGCCGTGGTTCTGGTAGCCTTTCGCAGGAACCTCAGGTTGAATTCGATTGCTTCTTGAAGACCATGAAAAATGTGGGCCAATTTTCTTCTCTTCCTGCACAAAATACCTACAGGAGATAGCAATAGGAGTGTCTGCCCTGACAGCACCCGACAGTGCCAGCTGGCATCTGAACTGAACAGCAGCTGCTGTCAGTGCGGCACACAGGTGTGCATGGACACAGCTGGTACAACTCCTCTGCCGCCCCAACCTGCCTGGCTCTGTGCATGGGCAAACCTTACACCTTCCAGTACAGGCACCATGGTCTGAAAGGCCGTTGTTACCACAACAGCAGGGAAGGAGGTGGGGTATTTGTCAGCACCAGCTAAATCCTTACCCTCTCGGCTGCTGCCAACACAGCCTTTCGCCAGCTGCAGTGGGTGATTCCCTTCCAAAATGTTTCCTCTACAATTGCATTCCAGCAGCAACAGTGTTTCTTTCTGCAGATCACCGTTGCTCCACATGATTCCTCCCTGCGTTTCCTCTTCTATCCTGCCTTTTCCTTCTCCATCTTCCCGCAGCAGGACTCAGCCCTAACAGGACTCAGCAGGAAGGCAAGAAGGAATCTCTCCTTCCCTCCATGAGCAATGGGAGATCATTCCTCACGTATTTTATTCCATATTATTTTGACATTCTGAGGTTAAAACAGGATCACTTGGCACTGGGACCAGAAGAGTAGTGTCTAACTTTGATCACAGGTCACTGCACAGCCCCTGCTGGGCTGCTGCACAGTTTGTGTTTGGTAGCTGTGCTGGGAGGGACTGGGAACTGGCTTCAGGCAGCGCACCACATAGATGTTCCTCTGCCAAAATCACACATAGCAGTGAAAATCGCAGAGACAATGATGAAAATATCTGCAAGCCACACAGAGAAAAAGGCCACTGAGGCTGACTTTACATTTCTGCAGCAGAAAGAAACATAAGCCCTGGCATGTTTTGCCTTGCCCAAAACCTTGAAATCTAATCGTGGCCCATCCCAGCACTGTCCATTTGTGACACGGTGAATGGTGAAACAGCAGCCGGCACAAACTCCGACATGTCATGCCTGACCTGCTGTTCCCTGCCTGAAGGCACCTCCCTGAAGCTGCCACTGACACGAAGGGGCAGCACCTGCCTCCCTGCAGCTTTCCTGGGGCTGCAGAATGCAGGCCCTTCCCCAGGAGCCCCTCGAGCCCTTGTTCCCTGCACAGCCCCACTAGCCTGTGCCAGTCCTGCTTTGGGAGAGCTCAGGGGTTTTCAGAAAAGTGAGATGATATTTTACTCCCCCTGCTTATTGACACACAATTATTTGACTGGGCCATCCTGCTGAGATCAATCTCTCCTTTCCTGGGATGGTATATGCATTCAATGCTCAGTTTCATGGACGAGAGCTGGGCTGACTACTCAGATCTGTGCCGCTATTGTGGTGCTGGCTACCCCCTGCCACACCCACGGAAACCCTTCTAGATTCAGTGCACATGTTCTGGCATGCCATCTGATCCAAATTAAAGCTGGCCCGCACTGGGTTCCTTGCTCAGCACTGAATTCCAGCTGCGGTAAGCCACTAACACTGTTACACCTAGTCTCTAATTTGAATGCATTTTACATTTCAATATATTATGTCTGAGCGTTAAAAATTTCCACAAGAGGTGGACTTTTCCTGCTCTGTCAAGTCAACTTGCAGTGCAGTCAGCCTACAGAAAGTCAAGATTTGGTGCAAATTGTCTTCTCTGCTGCTGAGGCTGAGGAAGCAGAATCGCAGCCAGAGGGTCGGGTGGTCACAGGCACGGGACCTGCCTGCCACTAGGGACACAGCCCTTCAGTGATGCTGCTGAGATCCACCGGGCTGCTGAGATCCACTACGTTGGGCTCCACCTCCAACCCACCAGGATGTGGTTGTTCGTAAGTCAAAGACTCAGCAGCTTATGATGGCTCTTTGAATTGTGAAAAAGTTGAATGCACTGAGGAAACATCTGGCTTGGCTGATTTACAGGTGCAAACTGATTGCCAGTGTGGCTTTAGAAGCAGATTCCATACACTGGTACATGCACTTGCTCTGATAGCTTCAGGTTAGATTTTAATAACCTCATAACCATGTGCTGCTCCACCGGCAGCTCCAGACACCAAGTCTAGGTAAGACAGAGTTAAACTAACACACACACTGCCAGGTGCTTCTGTGGGCCGTGTGTCAGGAGGGGCCGCACAGCCTCCTCCAGTGCTACCCTCTCCCCGCTGCCCAGGGCACACAGTTGGTAGTCTGTGGTGCAGATTAGCTCCTGTAACAATAGCTTCACAAGCAGCCTGCAGTGACAGATGAAATTAGGATGGAAAGACAATTGGTACGTGGACAGCTTTTCATTCAGGTCAAAAAAATACTGATGAGGAAGGAAGTTTGAAAACAAGGTCAAGAGGGACAAGAGAAACAAATGCTCATCTTCACAGAAGCCAAGAGCAACTTCATATTACAAATTCAGAACTTTTCTTGGATTAAAATTGGTTTTAGCAAAAGAAAACAACAAACTTAAAAGAACACAAGCTGGCCGTTAATTGCACTATGCTTATCTAAAAGTAGTTTGTTTTTCTTTCAGCTGTCCCCTGCCCTCATTTAGTAGAAACCTGGTATTCTAGGCAAGGAAAGTATGTGTTGACTTGAATTTCTCCCCATCTGCAGTGAGGAACTGTACTCTGGCTCCAGTTGGATCTGGAGCTGAACTGCTGAGAGTAATACTGACAACAAATTCAGAGCCCTCATGTCCCCAGAACATTTCTTGTCTCACCTAGCATTAGGGTGGATTTATAGTGAACTTCCTACAAGAAAAGGTGTATTAGGATTTGCAGGAAATCCTGAAATAGAAGGAACAAGTGGCACACAGAACATCACATTTAGTTTTTGTAAGTTCAGGGTGTCTTGTTAAAAATATCCCCGTAGACTTAGAAGTCAGAGACAGTAGCAGCAGCAGGTGTACCTTCAATAAAATGTGATTCAAGTTAGAAATGTGGCAGGTGCCAAGAAGTAGCAAAGGCCAGCTGCTTGCAAGAGGTGGGGACAAAGTGTGACAGCATGACCGGCAGTCAAGGGATCTTTTTAGCTTAGGAGCACCTGAACAAGACGGGCAGAGCAGGACAAGCCCAGGGAGGGCAGCTGGTGTCAGCAAAGCCCAGAGCATCCGGCAAGTCTGTGGCAGTGAAGCAAGCCCAGGGTCAAGACACAAAGTGAATCCACAGGTCAGGGCCAGGTCCAGTGCAGGTAACTAGCACCAGAAACATGCTTTCATCTGCATCTGCAAATTTCCTAGTGCAAGATACTTTCCATATTAGTTACATTAATTTTAGGAAACTAAAAAAACGGAGAAAAGAAATCACCCCCAAAATGAACAGATTGTATTTTGAAAAATTAAACACAGCTTAAATAAATAATAAAGAATAAACAGAACATGTGCTGATCATCCTGCACTCAGCCTTCACACACCCCTTCCCAGTCAGAGTGAAGGTTAGGAGAATGGCTGGCATAAACTGCAAGTAAAATGCTGAGACAGTGGCCAGATGCTGCAAATCTTGGAGGGATGAGTACAGTGATGGCATCTCAGAGAGAATCTTCCTTCCCACTTCTCCTCCTCTGTGTCCTATAGGTACCAGCTTTTCCAGAGCTGGAGGGGGATGAAATGACTCATTTCCAGCATGAGGACCTCACTGAGCACTGTAGTTCAGTGAAGCACTAAGCCTGCTGTGCACGTGGAGGACCAGCCCCAGCCAAAGTCACGTCTTCCCAGTCTCTGGACTACCCTGACACAGACCATCAGCAGCACTTGTGCAAAAACAGGAGTGAGGGAGTGCTCCCTCCCCGTGCAGCCCCTCTGACAGAGCCCAGGCAAAGCCCCTGGATCTGCTGACTGAAGAGGTGTGAGGTCAAGCACAGGAGCTGCCCATCCAGCCAGATACCTTCTCCAATAACCAGCTCACTGGGGAAAGCACCCAGCTTCAATGCCAGCTCATTTGAGTTTGCAGGTGATTTGATCTGTATTTCAGAAAGAAAATGACAGCTGTTTTGTTCCTTCACTCCAGCTGAATACTGCAGCTTTATGCTCAGCAGATGTGCACGAGGGAAGATAATTTTCCATGACAGCAAGGCCAGAACTACAGAAACTCTTTCCTCCTAAGCAGCAGCTCACCATTAGCACTGAACACAGTCTCCAGTAGAGGGAAGCCAGCACGGTGGGTAATTAGCTGAGAAGGGGTGTACATGGCAGCGGCGGCAGCAGCAGCTGCTGCTTCTGCTTGTCCCAAGCTGAGACTCACAATGTTGATGCACATTTTACAACAGCAAACCCAGGCACAGAGAGTCATGAACCCCTTAAGAAATAAGAGGTTAGGACAAGGTTCTGGTTTCTGTAATTGTAAGTAAGCAACTTACAAAAAATAGTAATTTTGAATGTTTCAAGAGAAGAAATCAAAGACAATATTTAAGTAATAAAATTGTTTAAATTTTACTTAAAACCTCTAATGAAATTTCTGCAATGAGTAGCTTTTGTTGTATGTCTGCAAATTATTCACATTGATCTGCTAATAATAGGATATGGGATGCTTTCCATCACCAGAGAAGCTGTAGTTATTAGTCAATCTTAAGGGTTTTGGTTCAGTTCATTATTCTCAATTATGCTAATGGAAAAGCTGGTGTGGAGAAACGAGGCTGTTGATTTTCCTGCAATTGCTGGAACCCAGGAGAACTTGCTACCTCCCCAAGTCTTTGCTCTTATCAGCTGTTTTTGTCCAGCTGGTCAGAATGTCCTGGCTCCATGGACAGGAAATTGGGATGCTTGTTTTCTCAAAAAGGTAAAATAAGTTCTAAAGCAAGGCAGCCACAAACATCCTTAGCAGTACCCCCACATCCCATGCTGTTCTTCTAAGCTATACTGTGGAGCTTATCTAGGAAACAGCTGAAACCAAAATATCTAAGTTAGGGAACATTTGTTTTCCTAAAATCTTCCCTGTTTGCAGGCAAAATTCTTTCAATGGAACAAGATGTTCAGGTGCCACTGTGGAGCCAGGAATAAATGAGCACTCAGGCAGGTCAGCAGCTCTGAGCTTCATTCGCTGTTGGTCACTAGGAAAGGTTCAGGATTTGGCTCATTTACCTTGTGCCATGAGCTGAGCCTTAGAGCACAGCAAACAGTGACAGCTGACTGTACATGACCTGCAAAAAGACATCACATTGAATTCTGTGGGTCACTTGCAACTAGACAGATTACGTCATGAGCTGGATTCAGTCTACTGAATAATAGCCAAGTCCTTTCACCACTGGGCAAGGGGCAGACAACAACGTAATTAAAAGCAGGCAATAAAAAATACAGGCAAATAAGTAATTTTATTGTGTTGCATTTCTATCGGAGGGTTACGAGGCAAGGCACTTCAGGATTTAAAACGGGTCAGAAGAAATGGCAAAATCCAAAATAATGCAGAGAAATACATAAGTTTAGGTAGTGATGCAGAAGAAAGCTGTGGTGTGCAAAGTGTCTCTCTGCACGTCAGAGACACCTCCGGGGTGTCGGCTCTCTACAACTGGCACACACTGCAGTGAAAATGGTTAGGAGTCAGGGGGCACCCGTGGGACAAAGGCTGCAGTGAAGGTGGATGACAAACCCAACTGAACTGGAAGAAACTGCTCTCCTCTACCAACCGTTCCAACGGCCAAAATCTCGCTCAGTGGATTTGTGTATATACACATGCATATATATACTTCATGTATTCCCACATTAGGCCTTAATCTTGCCCTAAAGTCTCCTCCTTAGAGCTGTTCCTATTTGCATGTCTAAGATGAGGACAGTAGAGTCTTTTGTGCGCTTTTTTTTTTTTTCCCTCAAGGCAGGGGCACCACCTAACGGCCGCAGCCTCCCCAGCTTCGCTTCCCGGCGGCTGCCGAGCTCCACCGACACCGGGACTCCAGCCGGCACAGAAAAAAGCCAACTGTTAACCCAGTTTGAGCTAACAATTACAAATCCTGAAAACTGGCAGGACTGCTCAGGGCACCCTGCGTTCCGCACACACGCGCACCGCCGCGCTCTCAGCCCGAGCGCACAGCTGATCTTCAGACAGAAAATAAAGCCTCCCTGAGCCACGAGTCCCCGATGGCACCGGGCACGCAGCAGGGAGGCTCTGCCTCTAAGGGCTGGGCTGGCACAGCTACTCGAGAGCAGTAATCCTGTGACCTGATAGCATTCTCCTAAACGCTTTCAGCCCTGTTGCTTTTGTGGTTGGGCACCTGTAACATCCTGAGCAGCGCAGGTCAGGAACTCCGTAATCGTTGTGATCGTTCACAGTATCTGTGATGCCCCCTGCAGAGAGTGCATGAGTCTCTCTAAATGCTTGATCTTTTTTTACAATTTCAGTGGCTCTCTAAAAAGCAATCCCCCATCAACCTCACTTATTTAACATGATATGCCAAGGAAGTGCTTTCATTTTAACATCGTCTGAAATTCATAAAAAAACTTCAAATTTTCTTTTTCTTGTAAATATGACAAAGACTATTTCATCTCTGAGTATTACACAAAAGCAGCTGGGAAGTTTCTGTGGTTTTCTTCTTTGTTTTCAGAGATCTACTTGTCAACCAAAAGTAAAAAAAAAAAAGCCACAATTATTCCATCAAGCGAGGGGTTCTGGAGTGCAGAGCTAGTGCCACAGATACTGCCACTAAGCATGTCTGAGCTGCTTGCTTTCTCACAAAACCTCCTTAGTAGCCAAATGAAGATAATTACTGCCCATGCTGATGAAAGTACAGCTCACCTCTTTTACCTTTTGAAAAATGCCTGGCTTTGTTTGTTAGGTTTGGCAAACAGGGATCTAACCTGATTTCAGCATTAATAAAGTAGAGGTGTGGGCAACTTTCTCTCTTTTTGGAAGATATGAGGAACTTGACTGAGATGGCCTTCACTATAGCGCTTCTTTTTATAGCTTTATACAAAATTATTTTTACTGCTAACAGGGTGTAAAATCTGCATGTGTCCTACATGCACTGTAGCAGCAGGCAATGCTCTGCACCGCTGCAGGGATCAGCTCAGGTTAGGTCACAGCAGGTCAGTAAATAATCTCTAAAGCATTGAATAATTTAAAGGGTAATTTGGTGGTCAGTGAATGTCAGACCTTTGTAATTCCATAAATCATCTCTCCAAATGATCAATAACTTGCATTAAACAATGAATTTTACAGTTTCTTTATTGACTGTCTGTCCCACATGAGTATGGATTTGAGACAGGTAATTGTATATGCTCCAATAATTTTGATGATTTGCATGACAAGGAAGCCAAGCTGAGTATATTCACTTGCACTGAGAACAATGTGTGACAGCGTCCTACCAAAAGCTAATGCAGTGGGACACCATCTCATGAACACAGGGGCTCACAGAGTTCGAGATTGCTATGTCCTGAGAGTTCATTTGGAGCACTTTGTTCTACATAAGCTTCATTTTTATTTCTTGATTTGTCTCGAAAAAAAATGGAGAATTTTAAAATCATGAACTGCCTGACTTCTAGAGACTGTACAATGGGTTCTGTCAGCTACTTAATTGAGCTGAATCTGAATTTTGAAAGTATTTTCATCTAAATATACAAACATTATTTTGACTTGCTATGAAGATTTTACTGGGCACACGCAATGATATGTAAAATTATCTTTTAACTAACCTTCTTTATACTGGTCCTTTAACCTTTTGAAGTGGTCATGTTCTTTTTCTGTGCTTTATTCCAAGTAAATTTGTCTCCAGCAAATAACTGCGAAGTCAGAGATACCGGCACACAGACAAGGAATGGGCAAACCATGAAAAGATGAGCTTAGTGACATCATTTCCCCCTCAAGCAGAATGAGGGTGTCAGCCTCAGTGTCCCCTGTGTCCCAGAACAGAGCACAGGTCCTTTCAGTCCAAGAGCCAACAGCTCTCCTGGGCAGTTACACCTGGGCAAGGCAGACCTAACCTGCCTGTAGTAGAGTTTCCTCACCCCAGAAACCCTGACTGTCCCCTGAGCAGCACAGAGTCACTTCATGGGCAATAAAGATCCTTTTTTCTGAGGCTTGTTAATAGACTCCACAAAGCACAGCAGACAGTTCTGGATTCCTTTTTGTGGTGCTGATTTTATGTTCCCATTGCTATTATAAAACATTGAAATCTAGAGGAAACTAATATATCCATTTATTTAACCTAGAAAACTGATGAGCAGATTACCCAAGGTTACTGTACCTGATTCAAAGATTAAACATCATTTGGAAGTCAAAGGGCAACTATTTATCGGCTGCAAAGTATTTAATTCAGAGCCTTGAGCAGGATTAAATTTCTCATGGGTATTTGTGCTAATTTCAAAGGCTAGACTGACAGACAGTGTCTGAAAACAAAATTATAGAGGGATGGATTTAAACAGAATGTTTTCCTTTCCAGAATCCAAAGTGGCCTTATTTTTCAGTTGCTGGACTGAAAAATAATTCCACGTCCTTGGAGGATCAAGGGCTATCAAAACAGACAAAAGGAAGATCTGTGATTTAGTGGCATCACAGTTCACATGGTTTATATTTCTGCTAAGCTCCCTATGCTGTTTCACAGACCATGTGGCTTGGGATTGCTTTCAGACACAAAACTATGCACGGAAGTACAGATTTAGATACAACCTAAGATACATCCACAGATATTTGGTGCTTCTGAACAATCTGTATTGAATCAAACCTGCTTATATTAAAGTATTAAATACATGTTGTCTTTAGAAATTTTCAAAGGCATCTTTGGGAAGTTGTTATGCGGAAAATGTAAGTAATTGCTTTAGACCAAAAGGACAGTGTGCCATCTGAACAAACAGAGCCTGCACAGTATCTTTGAGAGTGAAGGACTATTTCACTTGTAATTACTACAGCAGCAGCAATGGATCTTATTGCTCTAGCACATGCTGTCAACAAAACATATTTTTCAGTTTCTTCTTGATTAAAGCAACCATTTTTGCCTTTATTCAGTTGTGCCAATGCAGTGTGAGAAAAAAATACGTGAAAGAAAGGTCTGAGATTACCCTGGGAGTAGGAAAAACTGGAAGGTATCTCTTGAATCCTGAGAAAGTGCTGCATTTTTTACCTCAGAAATTATCTGGGGTGAGTTGGAAGTCAGTTACTGTGTCGTGCAAAAGTTGTGGGTTCACCCTGGTAGCAGCTCAGCCCCACACAGACACTGACTCACATCTCTCCCCCACAGCAGGATGGCGAACATAAGAGAATTGGGAGGTCGAAAGTAGGAAGACTCGTGAGTTGAGATAGAGACAGTTTAATACTAAAGCAAAAATTTTGTGTGCAAGCAAAGCAAAACAAGAAATTCATTCAACACTCCTATGAGCAGGCAGGTGTTCAGCCATTGCCAGGAAAACAGGGCTCCAGCACATGTGACAGCGACTGAGGAAGACAAACACCCCTCGAACATCCTCCTTCCTCTCTCTTCCCCCAGCTTCTGTTGCTGTGCAAGGTGTGATATGATGTGAGACACCCATCACTGGCCAGCTGGGGCCAGCTGTCCCGGCTGTGTCCTCTGCCAGCTTCTGGTGTCCCCCAGCCCCTTGCCACTGGGTTGCCCAAGCCCTGCTCACCAATAACTGGAACACCAGGTTGTTATTAAGACTGCTGTGGTCACACATCCAGATCACAGCACCATACCAGCTAGCCAGAAGAAAAGTAATGTTATTCCAGGCAAAACCAGTAAAATGAAGCACCTATAAAATTTGTTGGCCAATCATATGTAGTCATAGTGAATGCTAGGAGAAAATAGGGGTTTGTAAGAGAACAGAACAAGCATTTTGAAATTAACTAACCTCATTCTTGAAAACCTGCAGTGAACAAGAAGATCCAGCTTTCAGCCTTGCAATAGGCATCTGAGAGGGAAGCATTACAAAACCTTTGGCTGGATTTGAGTCATTATTCTAGGGAACAATAATCAGTGCTGTGGGCACTGGCTGTAAATTAATGACCAGTTAAAGGATTTGGCTTGGAGGTGAACTGTAGCAAGTTATTAATTCTGTAAGCACCTGAGCCAGTGTCTACTTGACCATTTCAGGGTTTCCATTCAGTTCGGAGCCAGGCTCGCCCAGCTCGATTTGCAGTGTCAGTTGCCAGCAAAGGCAGAGCTCATGGATGTGTGCATCACTGACACAGGCATCCTGCCCAGTGTATTCCTTCAGGTCATGCCACTTCCACAAGTTCTTTGCACAACCTCTGACCTGATCCACTGCCAAAATCCTGGTCAGAGGGAGCTTGTGTCATTTTTCCTTACAGTACTCATTACCTACAGAGACATAACTTTACAGTAGTAGGTCAACAAGTATGTAGAGAAAACAGTGCTCCAGCACTGTGAGCCTTTTCCATGAATCTTTTGTCTAGACTGTGAGCTCCTTGGAGCCCATACCATTAGTAGAAGCAGAGGAGACGGGATTCAGACACCCGAGTTACTCAGGTTTTAGCTTCATCACTAAAAAATCTGCTTTGGTTCTTTTCAGTCTCTTGCAAATCTCAGAATTCCCAAATCTGGGACACAAACAGTTTAAAAGGCAGAAAACTGAGTCTGGACCCCTTTAGTTTTGCACAAAAGCTGCTAAAAATGAGTGACTAGTGAAAGCCAAAGAGCAGATCTGTGCTGATGCTGATTCCTCTTTCTGAACAGCTCTGATCACAGTTGCAGAATTTAACATGCCTTGTAGGATGCCACACCACACTACTCACATTTGAACTCTACCAGCACCCCTCTTGATGTGGCCTCTGCTCTCTGCAGGGCACTGCCAGCTGTCACAAGGCTTTGCCATGCACAGCCACACACCTGCAACCTGCACAAAGACAAAACAACAGGGAATGGAATTGTCAGTGCAAAACAAGAAGTAGGACTCTTGGAGAAACAGGCAATTGCAGGGTTTCTTTACAGTACCTGCAGAGTCCCTGTTCCTCGTCCCCTGGCCATGGTGTCAGCCACCTCAAGAGAATTCTCTGCTGTGGTCCATACTAGCACCTCTGAAATGATGTGTCTGGAGAACTGCATACTGGTTCAGATCATTCCAAAGCCCCCTTAGTGGTTAGTGCTGTGGGACATTAGTTCTGGATGACTAATTATTTGGTTTAAAAACAGGTCTTTTGTTTCTTGGGCTATAAAGACAACATGACCACTTTCTGTACTTTTGACCCCAGGGAAAGAAAAGCCACAGATAATAGAATTAAACCCTCATTTCACTTGAGATAATATTTGTATTAGCTCCCTTAGTAAAATGTCGTGTACACTGCCAAGTCTGCAGGTTATCACTTCCACAGTTTGAGTGTTTGGAGACAGGGCTTGGAAATAGGGGGTATTTGGGGGAAAGCTCTGAGAATTATAAGACCTGTAACTGTAGAACTTTTTTCCTACTCGGTCTGACATTTCCTTCAAGACTTGAGCTCAGACAGAATAACGGTTAGGATATTTTTTATTGGCCCTACACTGAAACATTATATAAGGTTTCAAGGCCACACAGATGATTTTCACCCTTTTTTTTAAGGCTCTCTGTAGACTTTGCAGGGAAAAAAATCAACACATTCAACTGTGATTCCAACTGTGCTCCTCTTCCAAGGGATTATTTTAAAATTCTAAGCACCATGAAGCAAGAGTGCAAGTTCTCCCCATCAGTAGTCAGAGCTTTTTCCTTATAATTCTGAAATCACAGCAACAATAATAAAGCTTCTTGGCCATGTGTTAGTTTGAGACATTTCGTTCCATTCCAGGGAAGAAATGAGCACTCCCTCCCTTTTCCTGCTGCAGTCCTGTTGGGTTTGGATGCCCAAATGGTTTCAGGTAACCGAGATTAGATTTTTCCATAACACAGTGCTTCTACTGCCTTCTCCTTTCCCCAACATGTTATCTTTTTTGCTTTGTAAATGGCAGTACA
Organism: Dryoscopus gambensis; assembly: GCA_013389985.1. Taxonomy (NCBI): domain Eukaryota; kingdom Metazoa; phylum Chordata; class Aves; order Passeriformes; family Malaconotidae; genus Dryoscopus; species Dryoscopus gambensis. Next base: position 144,101 of record WEIT01026613.1, read on the forward strand.
CATTCTGTAGAAAAAATATTGGCAAAGAGAGAATTTCAAACTCTGACACAAGCAGCACCCTGAGCAAGTCGGGTGATCAGGTAACACTGAGGTTTTTAGAGTGGCTTGTTGTCCCAGTGAGGAAATGAAGTTGAGGAACTTTGCCTCAGAAAGTACAAGCGCATTCTTTAAATATTCATTGTATCATCAGCACTTTTAGGGTGCACATGTTTATTCAGTCAATATACCGCCGTGTAATGTTTTCCTTAATTCACAGCTTGCGACTGTTTCTCCTTTAATTTTATCTCCATGCTGGAGCTGTAGAGGCGAAGCACTGGCCTGGTGTGCCCTCACACATAAACCTGGCTTTTGTGGGCAGGGCAGAGAGAACTGCTGGAGCCAATACAAGGAAAATAAGAGAGAAAGAAAATATTTTATCTGCTTCGTGCCATATGCTTTGGTGTCTGGTGACAGAATAGTCAGTCTACAGTGACAATTCCATTCCCCATGCAATGCCACAGCTGAGACCTGACACAGTGTGCAGGTGGTGTTTAACCAGGGCATATGCATATACTGATCCACTTTACGTCTGCATCTCCTTCACGAGTCAGTGTCTGCAGTGGGCAGCTCTAGAATGTCTGTTTGAAGCACTTGTCCAAAAACACTGAGAAAGCTGACCTGTAAATAAGCTCTAGGAATGAAACAGACAAGGGTGTGAAGGAGAAAATTTGCAGAAAACAATTAAAGCACCCTATATTGTTGTGAGTTAGCTGCAGAATTCTGGGATTGGAACAACATGAAAAATATTGGAAATGGACAGACCCTGAAGTAATTCTCTTGGCTCCTCTTTATGCTTCTGGCAATGACCAGTCCAGTAACACCTGCCAAAAAGAAACATGACCTTGCATATAGGAGACTGGCCTCGTTGCTCATGGTCACAATCAGAACCCACCCGAAATGTGGAACTACTCTACAGCCATCTCCACGGGATACGAGCCCTTGTCAGTCAGGACAGGCACAGCCCCAGCTCTCAGGCAGTGGCGGCTGGAGCCTTTACTCATCTCAGCTCCAGAACGCTTGTGCTTCCAATGGTCCTATGGACTGTGTCCCCAAGATATTTTTTGCACTGATTTGATGCACGTGCGTGTGTGTGTGTGTATAGGTGAACAGACACACACATAGATTTGTCTGGCATTATCTCAGGAATTTGGATAGGTGTTTACCAAAATAATAGGCTGTGCACCACCTCAAACCTGGCACACAGCCCACCCCTGCACCCCAAAAGCAGGCACTAGATAGACTAGCCTGCGGTCTGGAAGGACCAAGAAGACTTCTGTGGTTACTTAGTATATACTCTGCTATAATAACAACAAATACAAGTCTCTTACTTAAAGGAAAAGTATAAGGATCATTTGAACAGAAATCTTAAAAAAAAATTTTAAAACCTATAAAACTTTCCACAACAGTTTAAACAGATTATTTTAAATATAATAGTATTAGTAAAGCCTTTAAAATTCCATATGAGATGGATTATTCAGCCAAAATCCCGGAGAGCAGTTGTAGATAATTTCTAGTTGTCTTACTGTTCAAGCAGAGTTTTTCCCAAAAATTTCCACTACTCATCCTCTGTTTCCAAGAGAAAAACGAATGAATGATGGGTCTTCAGGGGTTTTTTGTATTCCAAATACTTAATATTGAGCAATACACAGGATCCAGAAAAAAAGAAATCTTTCATGTCTCCTTTTTCAGCTTTAAAAGTGCTACAGAGGATACAAACACTATTTCTCCTCTTTAGCAGGTCACTTGTAATAGACAAGCTGCTTGTGATGCATTCCATGCTGGGACCAGCTATAAGCCATGCATCTGCTGAATTTAGGAATAAAGAGCTGGTCCATAAAATGTGGAATCAGAGGAGTGGCCTCAGGGGCATACTGGTGCATTACTGCTGTGAGATCAGAGTGTTTCACTGAAAGATATATATTGTTACAGGAAAAGGGGTTCCATGCTTTTTGATTCTATCATTATTTATTGTTGCCATTGCTCATTTTTTGCAATGCTGGATCACATGGCAGAGAGAACTGTGGAGAGTGCTCTGCAGCTTGCACTGGAGCTCACGTTATTTGCTGTGGCAGAGGAAATTTTTCTTGTTAGAGTAAGTTGTGTGCAAGAACTTTAAAGCTACTGCTCATCTAAGTATGAAAAACATTAAATCTAGGAATAACTAGACTCCTTTACTTCCTGAGAAGGTCACAGACAGGCATTGCTCCTTGCTACCTCTCTACTGAACAGTTTGATGAAGACAATCAGGATAAAGAGAGAGGAAGGATGAGCAGGAGTCTGACCTACCTTCCAACACAAACAACCTCATTTAACATTAGTCTCAGACACAGTTCCAGCTCTCACCGCTTTTTGATATCAACTAAGGACAAATATCCATTCTATTCTACTCAGGCCTTAATTAATAGAAGTCCCCAGGCCCTGGGAGGAACTTCTTACCAGCTGATCATTACCAGCCTTAATTATTTACTATATCACCTGACAACTGTGACATCTATAAAGCAAGAGTCAGTGACTGTGGATACATTTCCTATACTTTTTTCTTCTGTAAGTTGTTCTCAACACCATAACTCATAAGTGTATCGCTCCTTAGGATTGCTGGATTAAAAAAATATGGATTAAAAATTGCTTGGATCAATTATTAATTGAACTAGGCTCATGAGTCTTAGGATTTATGTCCAAAACCAGAAATGTGTCTCTTTAGAATCAGGTGTCTGTATACATTCCTGCAGCTGGATGTGCAGATTTCTGAGTGCCATTTGGTAGTTCCCAGGCTCTTGGAACTGCTGTGGTACCTGCCTGCTCTGAGGCTGCTCTGATAGGCTATTTCTGCTTAATAACTTCATACATACAAGCAGCCTTGTCCAAAAAGAGCAGGGCTGAGTGACAAGCAGGGATGGGTTCCACATGTTGGGAGCTGTCACTTTTACTAGGTAAATCAATACCATGTTTGCCTTCTTATCTTGAAAGCTATGGGAGGACAGAGTACGTTAGCATGGAACTCTGCCTTGGGTCCTGCCATACTGCAGCTTCACAAACCTCTGCCCTGCGGTGCTGTCAGTCACCTGAAGCAAAGGCTGTGACTGGCTTGAATATGCTGATCTAGAACATGTTCGGGTATTTTTTCTGGATAAAACACAGAGGCAGTGGCTGCATGCCCACTGGAGAGCCAAGGGCGGACCTTACTGCTGGTAAGTGGTCCCTACTGGTTTCAGTTGGCTGGTGACAGGTGAGACCAGTTTCACCTGAAGCTGATGTGAATTAGAAGAACTTTGCTCTACCTCTGCTATTTTTTGGGTTCTCGGAAGGTCCACTGATGGGTCAAGGGGGAAGTTCTGAGTATGAATTCATAGTTAGTGTCACTGCCCAGAGATAGTTTTGGGACTTACAAACTATGCCAGAAAAAAAGTGGCAGGAAATACATGGAACAGGATTACTAGATTATAGCTAAATTAAGACACTGGTTTCTTTAGTCCTTTTTCTCCACCGGCTGAATACTCCCAATTTAAATGTTTCTATCAGGGGAAACCCTGCCCCTCCTACCCTGTACCCCAAGCCTTTAGAATACAGAGGTGTCAGTGCAGTTTGTTCTCAGACTTTTACACAGATTCATTTGCATTCAGTTATGTCTCCTAAACCCGAGCAAAGCTAGGGCTGTCACTGCAGGAAAGGTGCCTGAGCAGGCTGGTGTCTCTGGAGGCACTGAGCTGAAACTCTCTCCCCCCTGGGCGCCCCCAACTCGTCAGGCCAGCCCAGTCTTGGGGGGCTTCAGAGGGGAGATGTTTCAGAAACCAGGCGAGAGATTCACAGAGGCTCAGTTTCCTTACGTTTATTCTCAGGGATGAAGGAGGAAAAAGAGGAAGAACAATGGCAGAGCAGGGTTTTGTCTGGGGTTTGGTAGGTGTGGGTTCTTGGCCCTGGGCCAGTGGGATACAGAAAGGAATGAAGAGTCAGGCTAACATAGTTACAGCTTGTGGGGGTCTCTTGGGAGGATCATACCATTCCCCCGGGAAACGTAACACCGAGCCTGCAATCCGGGCAGGGTGGCAGCACCGACACCGGCTGCCGCGGCTGCACAGCGGCACTGCTGCCCCACCGGCGGGCAGGGCTGCAGCCCACACCCGCTCCGGGCACGGCACCGAGCGCTGCCCGAGCAGCCGCGGACAGGCACGGGGGTCTGCAGACTGCGGGAAATGCCCAGCGCAGTGCATACACGGTGGCTCTGTGCTGCACATCCGCTTTGTAAAGATGATACTTTCCTTGTAGAAAGCCTTGTCGCTGTCACACAAGGTGTTCTTTATTTCTTCTGAGTGGTTCTTGGCATCTACAAATGGAGTTTCTAGGTAAAATGCCAAAATGAGCTTCATCTCCGTAATCCCAGATCAAGCAAGGGCATCCAGAAGATTAATTTAGGAATTTTCTCTACAAGGCTGCTCCTGGAGAGTCCCAAAACAGACCCAGAGACTCTAGTTTGCTCTGATTGTTTAGGTCTCACTTTTCTTTTTTTTTTTTTTTTTTTGGGGCCGGTTAGGAACAAGTGTTTAAAACAGCTTGAATGTGGCCTGTACTGACCCTTTCCATCCCCTGTCATTTTTACCCAGGTAACAGGGGGAAGTCAGCATCATCCTCCCACAGAGGACAGAGGTTTCAGACTGAAAATTATTATTGGAGACTGTGTGAAGGGTTAGAAGCTAAATGGGAATTTGTTTTTTATAAAATGGTTTCTCCTGCACTACTTGTCAAATGTTGACCTCAGGGTCCTATATTTCCCATATTAGATTGATGTTCTCACATGTTCTGCTAAATGTGGTATCTATTCTTCTAGATATGGCATCTTAGTATTTCTTTTGAGTTGCATTTACCTTATATTCCTGCTGGAGAAACAACAGCTGAGATTTTTATATTGCGCTGGAATTTGCTGTGTGGTTTTTGGTAAAAGTTTGTGAACCTCATTTGAAGATATTTGGGAGTTTTTTCCAAAACAAATATGGATGCCAGAATATACTGCAAGATACTTCACTGAGGCCATGCATTAATATTCTGAGAAGGTAACAGGTTGGTCAATGCCTTCTTTAATACAAATGCCATACAAGTGGATATAAAACATTAAAATGGCATATATATGCTTGATATTAAGCCAGAGTCTCAGCAAAGTGGTCAGAAAATGTAATTACAGCAGGATGAAATTCAGAAAAGTCATCTGTACAGCAACACCCTCACCCATGGGCACATATCAGATCAGGTAGCCCCAATCCACTCCAAAAATCAGTGCTGAAATGGCCAAGTCCCTTCTGGACTTTAAACAAAGAAACTAGTTACTGAAAGACAACTACATCCATTTTGCAAGGATGAGTACTAGGTTATGGGTATTTATATTTTTTTGTAAAAAACTTTCTTGAGATGGTTATTCTCCTGAACAGCCAAAACAGACATCCTTCAGACAATGGAATCTGAAACTCCAGAAATATAGTTCAGGATCAATTCCCTGTTCATATACAACCCTTATTTACTTTAAATCTGGGTTTGGGGGAGAATTGGTTTTGATTTGGGTTTGGGTTTTGTTGGGAGTTTTTTCTTTTTTTTTTTTTTTAGCTTGAATTTTACAGCACTACAAGGAAAAAACCCTCAGTATTGATCCTTTAAGGTTAAGAACTTGGTGCACTTAAATTATTCTAACCCAGAAAGTTTGAAATTTATAGTCCCTCTTGAACCTTTCTGCCTCACCAGCTTCCTTGGGAGGACCCTACTACAGGCTGCACGCCAACTGCAGTAAAATTTAAAGAGGTGAGAGAGAAACTTCCCAGAAAATATAAACATTTCATGGAAATGAAATAAGTCTTCCCTTATAGGAACTCACCTCAGCAAGCTTTAGATAAATGAAAAGGTATTCAGAATTTTAAGTGAATATAAAGTGTGGTGGTTTAGATACGTCTGTTTATGAGCAAAGCAGAAATGCATATTGTCCTGGGAGGGTCTGGGGGCCATCAGTGCCCCTGTCCCGAGGCCAGGGGCGGAGGGTTGGTTTGTGCCTCCCTGCAGGGTGACAGCCCCGCTCCCCCTGCTCCCCCCCTGCCCCCACTCGCTTGAACCCGCGACATCCACGCAGCCTGGGCAGGAGGGAAACGGGCCCGGGGTCAGAGATGGGAAACTTGGAAAAACAGCGGCAAGCAAGGCACGGGAACACGCTCTGCTCTCACGTTCGAGATCTCTGCTGACACAACACAGAAGACTCGCACGGCTGTGGGGAGAAATAAAGTATGAGCACTGGGAGGGCTGTAAATTCCTCAGCCCCACTTGCTGGGCACTGGCTCCAGAGGCCTACTCCTCCCGCAGCTTACCATGACCCACATTTCCTCAGAAATCTCAACACATGGAGGGTCTCAGAAGCTGCTGGGAAAATGACATGATGTAGGCAAAAAGGGGGTTTTCAGGGGAAAACTTTTTTAGATCGAAAGATGTTGGAAAATTCAGATCCAGTGGTGGCTTGGAAATACCAAGGGGTTGATACCCACCCAGTGCTGCTCTCTGTGCAGGTCCTTGTCATGACCTCAGGAGACACCTGTCAGGCAGCTCTTACGTGGCTTTTCTGGCCATTCCTCTCACATGGCCACGCACTGAACTAACAGTGACTCAGCAAAGACCATGGGTGAACACAGCAGAGATGTGAGCTGGCCCACGGTCCCACATGGGTGTTTGATCACGCTGATCCCATGTTAATGACATAAAATAAGAACAGGCAAAAAGTCACAAAGCCTGGCATTTCCATGTTGTCACTGACTGGAATGGTTCTGACGTCAGGTTTTCCTTTCCCAGTTGTTTCTCCAGAAATGTATAAACTCAGTTCATTTAGAAACTTAAACTCATGCAATATTTGTCCATAAGAAATACTTCAGTGAGTATTTGGCTCAATTTTTTTCTAAAGGCTCCTTATTTTTTCTTTTTTCATGCCAGTTGACCTCAGACAAACTCTTGCTAAGCATCTGAAAGCTGAAGGCTTCATGTTAACTGACATTACCAAGAGCTTTCAGAAAGTTCTTTTTAAATGAGTTTTAAGAGATGATAAGAAGCCAGTTTGAAGAAAGTTGTCAAAACATAAGGGGACAGTGTCAGCCTACTACTTCTGCATGACAGTTTGGGAAATGACCCTAGGGAGAATCATCACAGGCCATAAATCTGCATTTTAGTCTTTTAGCCAAAACCCCTATCTTTCTAGTCAGCTAAGGGCATTTTGACAGGGTGTGCAGCTGAATTTCTGTAGAAGTGGAGTCAGGGAGACGGCAGGAAAATTCAGTCGTTTAGAGGCAAAATTCTTCACACCAATGCCTTTGAAATGGGAGCACTGGTGGTGTACATCTGCTCTCTCGGAATAGTTTTATTGTCCAACATTTATTTTAGATATTTTATGAGTGAAGATGAAGCTCAAGCAAGGATGTTATTGCTTTAGCCAAGAGCGGACAGGATATGGACAGAGCGGTTTGCAATGCCCCCACGCCCTCTGTTCTTCTTACTTTAAAATGTAAGCCCTCTTTGCGGTCACAGTGCTGCCCCAGCCCCCGCTGGGGCTCTGCCGCTGCCCTGCGTGTGAGCATTGCAAAGGAGGCGAGAGAAGCGGGGCCGCTGCCCCTGGGTCAGTGTCTGCAGTGTCCGGGAGGCGTGCTCGGGGCAGGCAGAAGGATGGCAGCAATGTTGCAGCTTCACTCTTCTCCGTGACACATTACATCCAGAAGAGAAAGAATTGCCTTGTAGGGAACATAAATCAGGGGCTGCTTTCAGCTTTTAAAATGACGTAAAGTTTGTATGAATATAATTATAGCCTCTGATGCAAATAAAACAAGATGTGACAGATACAGAAGGCTGCCCCTACTAAGCTAATGTTATAAAACTTCAGTAAGTGACTAGCAGTTGGCAGGATGTTCAAAGAAGATTTTACTCTCCCTGACATTAATATTGTGTCTGAGATATCTCTTTTTAAAGCTTTTGTTGAATTTTATATGCTTTTTAAAACAATGATTAGTTAAGATTGCCTTGAGCTGCATCCTTTAAGTCAAATTTATTGATTCCAAAGTACCACATAATTTTCTTCAGTCATCAAAAACAAAGGTATGCTCTTTGTGGTATTTGTTTCTTGGCAGTGATGTTGCATTTTCATACAGCAAACATATATTTTATTTTCCAAATTCAGGCTAATTGAGGTTATTACCTAATGTCTCTCTAAAGCTAATCTTACCTTATCTCTCTGGAAGACTGTATCACTCCACGTGTGCCAGACTGACACGTATACACAGATGTGTGTGTTCACCCAGCAGCAATGAAGAGTTCAGCTCCTCCACACCCCAAGCAGCTCCCTACAGGGACTCTAAGACAAGAGCAGCTGTCCTGATTTGCGTTCGCTTTTGTATTTTTTTAATAGATTGCTTTGCTTATGTATGCAGCAAAGCAGTGTTTAAATACTTGGGCAATGTTCTCTCTAAGGCTTGCAGGTGTACATGCATAAGGGCTGGTCATATTAGACCCTGTCATTGTCCTTTATCTCTCACTATGGCAAGGCATTTAGGCTTCACCTTCAGCAGGTGTGAGAGTCTTCTGAATCACAGCTGCATTTACTCTGAGCAATATGACTTCCACCAAGGCATTCGCTGCTCTGAGCATTAATAGAATTTTGCAAAATGCCCTATTTTCAACTGCACTGAATGAGACTATTAGGTAACCTAATACTGGTCAGTGCCAAAGAGCAGGTAACCTTCAGCCCTGCCAGCTCAACATCGCTCCCCATGCCTCAGCACCAACTCTACTCTGAGATGTTATCACAGATTTCCTGAAGGAATTAGAGTCACAGAATGACAGTGGCAGCAGATCCCAGCCTTGGGCAAAGTAAAACAAGGAGATGCAACAGCTGTAGCACAACAGCTGGCAGCAACTCGCCCCATTGATGCTGCCACGGCAGAAGCTCTGGGCCAGAGCTGGGAGGGCCGTGCAGCAGCTGTGGTTCACACTATTCAGTGAAACAATTAATACAATCAATTACTTTCCAAGAATGTCTAATGAATCACTAGGCCATTAACCTGAACAGTCATAATGTATATTCCCAACATCAGTATTGCTTGAATAATCCTCAAGGGAATAATTAGAGGTGCATCACTTGGAAGAATGCATGGTATGTAATGCATTACTGGATCCTAATAAATACAATGACTCCTCAGCATACTGTCAGGGATTTAGAAAAAAGTCAGTGGATGGAAGACAAAGAGATCAGGAGAGAGGCCTCATATGAATACTTTGCTATGAGTTTAGAGAACTTGTGTATCTCTTTTTTGGAATCAAGATTAAAGATGTGAAGCAGAGGAGGAAGGAAGTTACTTAAATTCAATGGTCAGATTGTTTATTGATATGGGATTTAGTCCTGCTTGTCGTTAACCTACCAGTCTAATTTGCTCCTTATTTAATGTAGACCCTGGTGTCTGCATAATCCATGCTTCAGTTACAATACGTAGGTTCCTTTCTAGTTATAGTTAATTCCATCCTTGAAGCAACCTAAGCAAAGCTAGCTGAGTAATTCACGCAAGGGTTACTCCAGGAAGAAATTATGCATGAGAAGAGGCAAATTACTCTGCCTCTATCCAGGACAGGCACATAACACTACCTTAAAAGCCTCCAGTTTACCTTTGTGCCATGCCACAAGGCACAGAACATTCATCCTCTATGCAATGTTTTAAAAATCATCTAGCCCCCCGCACCTTTTCACTGCTACAGAAATTACATGACCAGCTTCTGCAGGTGTGGATAGACATGCTCTTTCCCAAAGGATGCCAGCCTTGAACAACACAGACATGACCTATAGACAGAGCAGAATTGTGTCTTTTTCTGCCTCATTTTCCCATCCTCATAAGTTACTATTGGTATTAATATTTGTTTAGGTCAATATTAAGGCCCAAGCTGAGCACTGCTACAGCCTGTGTCCCTACACAATAAGAGCTGGTAGGCACAGTAGGATACAGATACGACCCTAGGAGTCAGTTATTGCAAAATTAAGCTAAGCTGGCTTCTCAAAAAATCCCTTGGGTGGAAAAGCTCCCTTTACGCACCTGAGACTATGAGATGACATAAATAATTCACTGTCCTGTATCTTTCTTACTGCAGAAAAGATTCCAGGCAATACAAGCATAAAAACATAGATATACATCCACCATCCACATTTTGTTCCTCTTAAGGATGAAGAGTATATTAAGTGCCCTTCCTCTCCAATAGGATAAGAAATCTAATGCCAGCTTAGGAAACTTAAAGTTATTAGCAGTTACATATTACTGGCAACATATTTTACACCAGACAGCTATGAAAAAAAAGTCATTAAAATGCAATTAAATGTCTGAACTGTTGCTATTTTGGAAATTAAAACAACACACGGTATCCTTGCTGCAGCTTATATTACTTACTTATGACTTCTGCAGTTATTTTCACTGGTTTAACCATGCTTCTTTTCCATAAATGTCTGCTGTAAATAGGTCCTTTGGGAACCCTGAAAATAACAAGATCTGTAATAAAAAAATTAATAACACTGAGAGAAAACTCAAGTTGGAAAGGCGTTTTTAGAGCACATTAAAGGATTTATTTAAAAAAAAATACTTGCAGAGAAGCACCCCAGCACTCTGTAGCAGGTAGATCTGAACTGTCACCGCTGAGTAGTAAAAGAAAGGATACCAAGTTTTCAAGAGATTGGACTTTATGGTTGCTGGGAATACTATTAGACTCTCCAAAGCCGCATTAAAGAATCTTGTTCTCTTGATAAAATCATAAAAAATACCATTGCCAGTGAACAGCATCAACCGTCATGTTTCCATTATTTCTACATATCAATTCTTCCCGTACATGAAAAGTTCTAAGGCAGCACTCCTCCACCCAAAAGAAGAAGGTAGAATACAGATTCATTTACAGTTATGAATATTCCAATTGGAAAGTATAAGCTAAGGGAGAAAAGAAAAGAGAATTATGTCAACAAAACACATCACAGAACATTATCAACTAGTAGCATGCTGAATCCTGAACTTCTGTGGTTTCAAAAGATAATGGTTTGGTCTTTCTTGTTGTACAAAATTTGTCACACCTTCGTCTAACTGGGACATGGGTGTTGTATATAGTAAGACTAAAAAGATCTAAAGATTTTACTGTTTCAAATGAGAATGGTACACTGTCTAATAAGGCAGAAGAAGATGGTGTTCAGCATATTATTTTTATCCCAAATACGAGAAAAAAATGACCAAGAATGGTTATTTTGATGGAAGGTGATGAAACAAATATGGTCAGAGTGAGTCTGATTGTTACTAAAGAGCAATAACCAGTCAGATATTTTTAAGTCAGCAAAACCAAACCATTTGCATCCAAGCATTCAAAAAGAAATCAGCAAAGGCTGACTTGAACTTTGATACTAATTCTTTCTAGAGGGCTTTGAACATTTGGCAGTTTGGAAGAAAATTAGTTTTTACTTAGAAGGCATATATTAAGTAGTCCAAGGGTTTAAAACCAGTAAAACCAGTCTTCAGTTTCACCTAAGGCCAGCCACATCCTGAGCTGCATCAAAAGTGAAGCGGGCAGCATGATGCTGCTCTGCTCTGCCCTCAGGAGGCCCCACCCGGAGCTCTGCATCCAGCTCCGGGGTCCTCAGCGTAAGAAAGGCGAGGAGCTGCTGGAGCAGGTCCGGAGGAGACCACAGAGATGATCAAGGGCCGAAACCCCTCTGCTATGGACACAGGCTAAGAGAGTTGGGGGTGGTCAGCCTGGAGAAGAGAAGCCCCTTCCAGTATTTAAAGAGGGCTACAAGACAATGATCTTAATCCATTCTTGATGGGTCTTCTAGCGTTGGACTTCATGGTTTCTACCACAGATTGTGACGCTGCCTTTCTCAGGATTGAGAATCTGAACAGATACGAGAGAGAAGCAAAGCTGGGAGGTATCAGTCAGTAGGTCTGTCAGTAAGCCCAAAGGAACCAGGCAGGGAATAAGATACACTAACAGAAGTGCTGGAAGCAAAACCCACTTCAGGAGTAAATCAGAGGCCATTACAAAATGAGTAATAGTCTAACTACTTTCCCATCTCTCAACTGTTGTGGGAAACATGAGGCAGCTGTGGATACTTCTTGTGTTTGAAGATTGTGAGGATTTGTTCCCACATCCTCCATGAGCCACTGAAGCTAAACATGCTGAAAGTGGGCAGGGAAACCTGGGCACCTCCATGGGTGCAGCATCATAAAATCTCTCTTGTCCCATATGAGGGTGTGCAAGCCCTATTTCTCCAGCCGTGTGAGGGAAAGGGATTCTTGGAAAGACATGAAAAACTCACTGCAGAAAAGATGGTGTAACCTTTTTGGAAACAGGTGACATTCAGTGGCTGGGTGTTGAGAGAAGCCAGGAGCCTCAGGAGTTTCAGGACATGTGTCTTCTTCTCCTTTCCAAAATGCCAGGTGGCAATCCCAGGGCTTTTTGTTGTGGGTTTATTTGTTTGTTTGTTTGTTTTGGTTTGGTTAGGTTTTGTTTGTTTTGGTTTTGTTTGTTTTGGTTTTGTTTGTTTTGGTTTTGTTTTTATGGGGGGTTTTTTGAGTACAGAAGCCAGAAACAAACTGCAGAAATATCATGTTTATGCTGGGCCCTTCAGCTGCAGTCTGCGGTCAGGGTTTTGAATCTTAGACAGATTCTATGCATTATTATTCAATTTCATATATTTATTAATTTTCAGTCCTAGCCCTTCTTTTTAATACAACATAACTGCTCAAATTATTAAAAATCATTGCAAGAGCTGATTGCACCCAGAGGAGGTCACCATCTTAGTTTATTCTTATGATATCCAGGCTTTGTAACGTAAAACAATAATGGAAGAGCACTTTTGTAAAAGCAAGTGAACCCCTTGATGCGATGGAAACAACACTGAAGACAAGTTGTAAAAGACCAGGTATGTGAGAACTCTTACTCTGCAGACTTTTAAACTGGAGACTTTGGTGAGAGATATATTTTAACAACTAAAACATCTTCTGCAAAGATGAACAAAGATTAATGGACTGTGGCATACTACACTCCCATTAGAGTTGCCAGTTTTATTATTTATTATCCCAGCAGCCAAAATGTGTCAGGCAGCAAACAAATGTGAAAGAAAGTATTAACTTACCAGTTACCTGAGGGAGAAGATTTAAGATTTGCCGTACTAATCCCGTAACACAAGAAATTTTGTATGATTAGAACTTTATGACAGCAGGCAATCAGAAGTTCTTACTAAATACTAATTGTACATGAAGTGGTAAAAATCTCAATTTTTAGTTTTATAACCAAATATTGTTGGCAATCTTTATATAGTACTGCAGCAGTGGCATCCAAGACCTATGCCTCTGACAGCTGCTATGTGCTCAGATCAAAACTCTGCCCCCACACATTTAAAAGATTAAACAATTATGCCTTGTTGAAACTTTCTCCTGCTTGCTCTCTCTCAAGAATGCTGTATATGGCTGAGAGCTGCCTTGCTACACTGAGAAGCCAAATGGTTAATAGTAAACTGACATCTGGTACTCTGAAAGAGCCAAGAATGTTACTACAGAGGTCACAAGGTGAGTGGCACAGTCCCCGAATAAAATTAACTCAGAGATTTCACGTAGAGTATCACATTTCTGAGCATATTCTTGACATTTTGTCATATACACATCACCACTGTTACAAATGGGACATAATAGCAGTTCCCTTTGAATGCTGTGCTTAAACAGCCAATATTCTTCCAACAAATTCTCTGGTTTTGAAGAGAATTGAAAGCTATACATTTTTAAAGCAATATTCTCAATATGAATGAATAACAAGTCCCTGCAAGGTGTAGACAATGACTTTTACACAATTTCTGCCACCTTTTTATTTAGTTCTTCTATTCATCTACACATGTACCTGGAAAGACTGCAGTGAGAGAAACATTATCTACAGAAACTATTTTTGAAACTATGAGGATGTAAAATGTTCTTTGAGTTTAGTGGTTTAGTGTGACAACCTCAGCTGGAACGTGGCTGGCAGCGGTGGCCGCTACCTGCCCTGCCCCTCCACATGCTCCCTGTCCCAGTCCAGCTGACAGCAGTGGCCATGCCCCCATTGCACTGAAGCAAACTAGGCACAAACACGAGGTAAAACACCTTAGTGTTTTCTCATGGGGAAAATATAAAGCAAACTATTTTGGTTTGCATTTGCAACGCACTGAGCGCAGAGAGGGAGAGGTACTGGTTCTGCTGATATATAGTAATTACATAAACTGTGATAAAGTGTCTGAGCACTTTGTCTTATTTAATCTGAGTATATAAATACTGGTCTGTTTATAACCTAATTACTGGAGACAGCCCTCAAATACCATCTAATTTCACCTTTCCTTCTGTGCCACAGTGCTGGGCAGTCACAGCTCTAATACATGAGGAAATGACAAAGGAAAAGCCCTTTCTACTCTGTCAATGAGATGGCTGAAAAAATGTTCATTGGGTGGTAAGAAGAGTGAGAACATACTTCTCTGGACAGAATAGTGGAAGCAAACCCAAGACTTATAGAGTAATATATACATATATATCTTTTATTATATCAGCTAATACAATAGTGTCAGACAAGCTTCTGGATATATAGGCATTCCTCACATCTGAAATAGCAGCATATGAGAGAGAACTGAAGAGAGAAATTCACACTGGAGAGGAGAGGCAAGGTGAGGCCAAATCTTCTCCATAAGGTTCTGGCAGTTGGACACTCCATGAATCTCATCTCACTTCCCTTTGCAGGGCCAGTTTCTTCCTCAACACACAACTAATGCTTGTCTCACCAGAAACAACAGTTTTTACAATCTCTCTAAAGGTGAAAGGAACCATGGATGTTATTTCTTTTGTGGTTTAAAATCTGCTAAGCACTGCTAGAGATTCCTGTGCATTCCACAGGATGACCAAGTAGAAGAGCCTTTCCTGTCCTCAGCTGCATTTGCTCTTACATTATGAGCAAGGATAAACGGGGGAGTGTGATCTTCTGAGGATTTTTTTGATTTCTCATTATTACATTCTCTCTTTTTCATCTCTTCTCTCAACAAAACCAAGTTATTTACAGTAAAATTGAACACTTTTTGTTATTGACTCACTAATATTTGCATTGTATCATTTTAAGAATGAGAGAACTGGACAGAGTAGCCCTAGAGCTTGGATCTTAGTAATGTAATTCTAAGAGTTTGTAGTAAGTTTGTCCAATTTTTATGAACTACTTTTCTCTGACTAAAGGCTGCACTTTGTCTGCAGAATTTACTCTCCCAAACCATCTGTTCTCCTTGCTAACGTATGTTCTCACTCCTCTCTAAGACTGAGGGCACCCAGACATCCTACATCCACAGTGTCTTCACTTCCATAGACTTTACTTTTCATTGACTCCACATGTGAATGCCAGCAGCTCCTGGTGAGCATTCCAAGAGTGCAATCCCAATCTGAACACCTCTAGCCTTTGCTGTGCTTTTGTATCTCCTTCCTTCACTGTAAGCCTTCTGTCACCAGCAGCACTAGTGCCAAAGGCACCTTATCACCAAAGTAATCTTTTCTCAAAACATATGTCAGTAGAGTACTTCAAAGCTACACTTACTGTAAAAGTCATATTTGATCCCAGATATACTTCAAATCTATATTTATTTTAAAATTCATACTTGATCCTAGATAATGTCTCTTAGTATATTCACATGTGTTTGTTCCAAATTGTCTTTTTAGATCAGTTGCTCTGTCATGTTTTCTCTGGCAGTCTGACAACATGCACTGACCAGTAGTGACACAGCAAATCCAAGAAGTCGTTAATGGTTTTATGGCTTGCAGCTAAGAGACATCAATTCACCTAAGACGTAAATAGCCTTTACCGGCCTCATTAAGTCACCTCTAGCATCTGCTCTGCCCAGTGCAAACAGCTGAGGGAAACATCACAGTTTCAGCCCACTGTCACAGCACAGGACTGGGGTACCAGCTGTTGATGACTGCAATGTGACAGATATCATGTACCCATGACAGCGACTACCCTGAGTGCTGAATAAATGCTGGAGGACACAACAGGGCCATTTCAGTAGCATGCTAGGGATCAGCAGTAAATGGTAACATGACCACTCTTCAGGCTTATGATAAGGCAGGCTAGCTAGAACTGTATTCTGCTAAACACGTCTTTCTTCCCTGTGACACCAGCAATGGGCCTCCAAAGGTGAACTACACAGGGCAGTCTCCTCACAACAGGCAGCAGTGAATAGACTCCATGTTCTGTGAGAAAGCAAGGAGAGTTACAGGTCTGATTCCTTCGTTGTCTCCATCCACCATCCATAACAGGTATTTAACAAAGACTTTTTTTTTTTTTGAGCTTACTGGCTGTTTTATTCTGGTAAAAACATTTCCAATTCGGTAACAGTCTATACAGAAGAAAAACCTGCTGTATGGCTAAAACAAGAGCCAGACAGTAAAAGCTTTTTTCTAGCTACACTGTGGCAGAAGTGGCAGAAGTCCTATCGGTCATCTCCGCAGTTTCACCCCAGGTGAGTGACTTGTTAAGGGGACTACATGACTGCCTTTTCTACCGCAGTCCTGTCCATTGCCTGTGCACTCTGTGCCGAGATTGAGGGTACAGGTCCTCCCAGTGCTTTGGGATTGTACTGGGCGCTGGTTCTTCATCATCACTTCTTTTTGAATATACCTATTGTCAGCGCTGACAAATGTGTAAGCCTGCCTTCAAACAATAACTGGAAATATTACGGGGATTAGCTTGCATGTCAGTGTCACTATCCAGTCACTTAACGATCACTCAAAGAAATGATATAAAATATCACTTTTTTACATAGATGAATAATAGAGTGTTTGTCAGTCACTTCTAGGCTGACTGAGCCCCTTTGACTTGCTGAAACTAGAGTCCTTTTTTTCCCTAAACCTCACGAGAAAATGTTGACAAAACAGGCAATTTTCTGTAATTTTTCTGCAAGCTTCTGTCAGCACAAGAGGCAGCCAGAGCCCGCTCATTTCAGATAACACCACGGGGTAACCTTTGACATCCACCCCCTCGCTGCCGCTGGAGGCTCCTCTAAGTGCAACAGTTGTGTCTTTCAGGTTGCAGGATGCAGACCCACAATTCAGGCTCTTGTTCACTGAAGGCAGCCTTTGTTTCCCAGCTGACTAAGAAGCTCTTATAAAAGGGATAAGAAATGTAGTTAATAGCTTGAGAGTGGCCTAATCATCGGCTGCTATTACCCCTCCAATATTAGGGAGGATGACAGACCTATCAATAACAGAGACCCAGGTGAGGTACAGCAGCTGATAAGGTGAACTTTGGCTTGATCTTTGCTCTGCAGAGCACAGCACTTATTTGAAAGAGAAGCCAGCACCTATTTTTTTTTCTTCATATTGTGCCAAAAATCATTCAGCTGAGCAGCTTCTGTTGTGTTTTTCTATCTTAAATCACAGTGATTTGACCAATTTAATTTATAAGCAGAGATGAAAACTTAAGAACTCTCCTATCAGATCATAGAAGCTAGAGACATGCACCTGTGTGCTGCGTCTACTCACGTGAAAGTAAAAGGAGGTGACATGAGAAAGCAGGTCTCCACGTGCTCCTCATGTTTACATACATGTGATGCAGCCACATACATGCCCAGCTTTGCACATGCATACATCACACACATACCGGTTTCCAAGCAGTTCACTTTTCCTTGGGTAAACAACATGCAAAAGCTAAACATGCACCAAATGCATCCTAACATCATCTTATGGTCACAACAAGTTAAAACACAAGCAGAAACTACAGACTAGAGCAACTGGACACACTCTTGCTTGGAAACAAGACTACCGAGTTTCTTTCAGTACCACATAATCTCAGAAGTTATCAGCACACCCCTAAGAAAGGAAGGACTGGGAGCTGTGGGAGAAGGGAGATGAAGATCCAGAGTTGATGAGAGGACAAGGGAGACAGGGCAGAGAGTGGACATGATGATTCACTGACCTCTCTCCTGGTTGCGTTCTCTGCCTCCAGCCTGGAAAGGAAAGGAGAACAGGCCCTCATCACCACAGGCTCAGTTCCAGCTCTGTGGAAATGGGTGGGAGTCCTTCCACCACCTGCAGTGTGCTAGGGTCTGGGGCTGTAAGCAACTGGTGCTCAAGCAGCTGGTACTGGGACTAACTCATCTTCCATCAGGACACTGAGAAAGTTAGGATGCAAACCACAGAGTCCTCAGCAGGCAGCTGCAGGCTCCCATTATGTTGCACTGAATGGGGGTTAGTATTTAGAAGAGATCACAGCTAAGCAGGTTTTCTTCATTGTCAAACTATGTTTAGTTTGGAGGGGGGGGGTGTTTAATCTGTTTAATCCTTTTCTTTTGAAATAAGGGAACTTTTAATATAACCAAAGTGGATACTGCTTTTAAACAGATCCAGTTTTTTGAGACTGTTTTTTTTTCCATCAAGTATTTAACTGGAGTTTTGTTACTAATGCTGGACATATAGTAGCTAAAGCCAATATAATACTTTCCTGCAATATTGCTCAGAACTACTTAAGCTAATATTTCCAAAGCCAGAATGCTTTAAAAAGCTATGGACACAATCTCAAATGGCTCAGAGCCATGTACCACAGAGTCTGACACTAAAATGTTTTTTTATTCTAGGCAAGGTCTATGTTCTTAAACTATTGTGGCAATTCTTGCATCAACTTCTCTAACAGCAGCCTTCTCCTGAGCATAGTCCTAGCACTCTGAAAAGCATTAGAGTTTATAATCCTAACACTGATGAGAGGATGCGGTGAACAGATTGGGATCTAAACACAAGGAAACATGAGCCCAGAAGAAATAATCCCTGTGAATTCTAGCAGCATGCAAAGGTGAAGGAACCCCCCCGGCTGTGCTCAAGGGCCCTCCATGATCTCCTGGCTCAGAGGATTAGGCAGATCCTTGCACAGAGATTGCTTCCCCCTGCAAACACTAACTTGGTCTGGGAGCACAGAGCGGAGCAGCTTTGGTCTGACTGTCACTGTGGTTCTGGAGGTTCAGCCTGTCACATCTGGGGCCTGGAGCTGACCAGCATGATGTCCACAACACCTGCAGTCCCCCTTTGGGCAGAGCCAGCTTCCACCACGGGCCTGCTCAGCAGCACCGCGGCAGAGCCCCGCACTGGCCCCCGCCCCGCCCCTCTGGGCTGAGACCCCGATAGCCAGACTGGCTCTGTCCCCCTGCCTGCAGCAGCACCTGCCCCACAGCTCAGCCTGGCTGTCCTTGTGCCTTGTGAGGCCAACAGCCTCGCCACGGCCACGGGCTGGCAGAACACAAACGAGGCCTGGAGATAGGTTCTGGTTTTCTAGAACAAGTGAGATCCTGGCTGATCTGGCCGTGCTTTTCATGTGTACTTCCACCAGCATGCAACTGGGTAGCTGCCGTGTCTAGTCAAGCCCAGAATGTGCACTTGGAACATCTTTGCCTGCTAAACCCTGTCTTTTCTCTGTAGGTGTGTCAGGGTCGATGTCTCGATGGTGCTGCAGCAATGCCATCAGTTATAATTAACAACCCTCCACCCAGAAATGACAATCCAGCATATCTCCAAATTAGTCTTTTTTATTGAAATCAGTAAAGGAGAGAACACACATCACTAAACTATTTGGTAGCAGCTTTGTTATAAACTCATCACAGGAAAAATCTTTTAACAGGCCTTTAACCACAGCCATTGATTCCATCACAGCAAGGGTGATCCATGGAGTTAATCAGCTGAGTCACTGCAGACAGCCCTGGCTGTGTGCTGCCCTGACTGAGGCACGGCCATGTCAGCGAAAACTCTTCACGTGCAATAGAGTTGTAGCCTCAGAAAAGCAAGAGTGACACCACCACCAATCCCCAAACAGACTGATTTTAAAGGCAGTAGTTCACATTCCAGAAAAAATAATAATGATTTTAAAAATATGCAATTCCAGTGCCAAACTGGCTGGCAACACTCACTTTGGCCTCTGCCACTATTTAACCTTGGGGGATGACCTGCTTTCCCCAGCACCAGGTCTGAGGTTGTTGCAGGTGTTGGACCCGCACACCATTTTGTGGGGTGCCCAGATGACTCCTTGGCCCTGCCCACGAGCTCACTGGAAGGGCCACCCAGAGCCAGCCCTGCATGAGCAGATCCCAGCACACTCCCAGTCTGAGCAGTTCTCCAGAAAAATATTTTTAGGAATCAAGCAGAAGTTTCAGAGGATCCATGCATACAGTCAATTTTTGCAGGGCTGACCCTTTCTGACCCTTTTTGACCCTCTACCAGTGACATGCTCAAAGTTTTAGCCCTTCATATATGGGTAACTCTCATGACTGTACACCTGAGGAAAGGTTAACATGGCTTTTTTTCTCAGTAACTACACTTGTAAGCGCCATTTGAGTACCTTTTTCACTGAGGTTGCTGAAAGAATAGACAGCACCAGTTCATACACAGTGCTCTATGTCTCATTCCTGGCCTTGTGACAGAATTTAGACAGTAAAACACTTATAATCAGATTGTTTCACAAGAAAGAATTAATTGAATTTTTGCAGGTATCCAGTACCTAAGAGCTTTTAAGAGCCAGCATCTGATAACAAATGATTCCTGCAGGAGCCTGGTATCAGTTTATTCTAAAATATGTATCTACTTGCAGTCTTTGGCATCAAGCTGCTTCTTGAAAATACCAGGATATAACATGTGATCCTAAATAATTTTTTACCATTTTTTTGTCCACGGTGCTTCCAGAGAGGTATCTCCTCATAAGTGCCTGTGCAGTTCCAAAAAAACCAAGACCAAAAGAAATTCAGATGGAACGCAAATACATTGTGTAAAGAAACGGCTGAGAATAAGGCTCATTTTTTGAGACACATGACACAGAATTTTCTTTTTTTCCCCCTCATAAAACCTCTATAACAACCAACAAAATTGAGAAGTAAATTTTGAAGTGCTTCCAGCCACATGTGCACTGTGCATGCAGCACCTCAACCAGGGTGGGCTAGGACAGCCCACCTCCCCCAGGCCCTGCGCGCCTCCCGCGGGGCTGTGCGAGGGCTGGGGCTGCTGCCAGCCTGACACGGGCTCCGTCCATGCCCAGACATGGACAGGGCCACCGTGCCCTGGCCAAAGCCACCACCTCGACGTCACAGATGCATCCTCCCCCTAGCTGCTGTATTAAAGCTGACCTAAAATGTTTTTCTGCTTTAAAGATTTTTCTTAATGATTTTTCCCATACAGGCACTAACTTCTTTTTAGAGAATTTTGTGACAATACTCAAATTCATCCTAAGGAGAATTTACTCTATTTACTCAAATGAAGCCCAACTGTTTCCCCTGGGAACTTTCTGCAGGTTTCTCCCTGGGATGAAATTCACTATTTTTACATGAAAACATAGTTAATTGAAACTTTAACGGCCTTTACAAACAAAATTTGGATTAAAAGATGAGTAAGGATTTTCAACACTCTGGATAGCAACAAGTTTATGACTCACACGCAGGTGTTATTATGACTGAGGGGATTTTCAGCTTGCAGTACAAGAAATTCCTGCTTCCAGGCCATTCCATACTTTACTGTGACTGAGGTGCTGTAGTCTTCTGGTAGCAACAGAAAGAGTCTCTTACTCATAAGTCCTGTGCTGAGAAGATGATTTTTTTTCTCAATCATCTGTATGCAATACCGTTCCTTCTTTGAATTTTCTCCTCTCACACCCCCTTGCATCAAAACTTTCAGTGAGATTATTATTTCTTCCTGACTGTCTGTTCTGAAATGTTATTAATTTAACAGTTTGATTCTGTATATCTTCAGTTCCCAGTGATCAAAGTTTCAAGGACTTTGGTCACAGCTGCATCAGAACTTTAAACTGTGAAGGGCCTTGGGACCCTCCAGAATAAGAGCAGATGGACCATGCCTCGTGCATGTCCTTTCCTCATGTAAAACTACAAAACTTTTAATAGAAAAGTACTTTTTCTTCCTACTCTTTCCTTGAACTGTTAAACTGACCTTGTTGCTAAACGTAAGTATTTGGCAAGTAGGAGGTCAAATAATTTTTTGAGAGTTTTATTTCGCCCCTGGAAGTATGTGACAAACAACTAGGCATATATTGGTCCAGTATTCTCACAGATATCTGGAAATTTAGGAAAGACTCAGTGGATCCCAAGGTTGGAAACACAGCCAACAGAAGCATACTGTGAATCTTGCTGAGAAATTCCTAAACTACCCATTTTACTTTAAAATTATATCCCAATTTTCAAGTTCCAGGATAGTGGCTTCTCTGGAGACAGTCTGGGTATGTCATGCTTTGATCCCTCATTAAGTTCAGAGGAAAGGCAATAAAAGGCAAGGAAAGCATTTTGTTCAATAGCCAAGTCCACCTTATTCTCATCATATTGCAGAGTCCACTCCACCCCATTTCAAAATGAAAGAAAGGAGATACTGCTGTAAAGTGCACAGACTCAAACTCTGATTTAATACTGGAACAGATTCATGCACCTATCATGGGAAATATATAAATGCAAAGCTTACAATAGTGCACACACTGCACTCTAATGTGGAATGTGTTCAGATATAAATATAATAGAAATTGTTTTGAAAATACAAATGAGGAGAAACATACAGATACTCCGTTTTCCAAAATTCTAAATTTTGGTCATTGCATGTTTTTTTATGATTGAGCCCATATCCAGCAAAATTAGATTTAGTGTCCTTGCTTCTTATGAAATTACACAGAGGCTGCTGCGTTATTCCTCTCCAGGACAGTAAAAAGCAATAAAATTCTTGCAGATTTCGACAGCAGGCAATTCAATAAAAGGCTATGTATATTTTATAAGTACAATAAACACAAGTCTATAGCTGGATCATAAATGGGGTTTTGTTTGGTTGGTTTGTTTTCCGCATGCATCAGTGTTGGAGTTTATTTTCAACACAGGATGGTCTTCTTAGCACACATCCTACCCTTTTTGGGGAGAAGCAGAATGAAATTTATATTTTTATAATGTATTATTTAAGCTTTGCTCAAGGGATTTTGCAATGTGTGTCTGTTTAAAATTTAAAGGTGTTGTGGAACTGAATACTTTCCTGTTCTTGATGAGTGCTATAAAATTTTACTTTTTTTTTGTTACATTGTAAAGTGTATCTGTCTTATCATTGTGGCATTCCCTTTTCTATGGGTTAGCAATAAATATTTGATACATACATAATTATTTCCTAGACGTCCGTCAATGATCACTGGTTTTTTAATTCTTCAATAATATAATGGGGAGATTAATGGATTGCTGTATTTCTGAGCAATAGTGCCACAATGCATTTAGTGACAATGTCTGTCTGCTGAAATATAAAATTTTATACAAATGTAAAACCAAAACTGACAACATACAAATAACCCGCCCTACATAATTACACCTGTATCAATTTTTTCTTCTCACTTAAAGAAAGAAATTTTTTAAATATAAGAAGCTGATTAAAGAAAAAATACCCTCCCTATTTGTCTCTGGGACAAGTTCTGCAGCACTGAAAATCAGCAAGCAGTTTATCTGAGCAGGGTCTGTGGCATCAAACCTCAAGTTTCCTGGAGAAGAAAACTTTTCTATGTAACTACACAGAATCCACAAGTACCAGTTTGCCCGTCTGAGTAGTTTGGTGGTTAAAGTCTGACTCATACACCAAAGTATAACCAGTGTCATCTTACTACATTTACCAAGAATACAAACTTTCAGAATATATTAACACTATGGGAGAGACCTAAGGACATATTTTTCACCATCAGAATGAAGCTAAAGCTGCAGTTGTCCTTACAGAACTGTAGAATCTTGTCATGCAAGAATTATAGAGACCTTTTGTTTACCAACACAAGGTGATGCAGACTATCTCCATCTCAAAATCCAAACAAGTATGCTTTGGAAAGACACATGTCAGCTTATCAAATGTCATGAAAAAATTCTCCTTAGGCTCACTTATTAGAACATTGTATTTCTTGTTATAACAGAAAAGGTATGAAACCCACTGCCTTAAAAATAAATTATTTAAATGAATCACAGCAGGGAGTACAGAGGAGTTAAAAAAACATACTATAATAAGAAAAGCATTCAAGGGAGAAAAATTATGGTCTCTAAGCTTAGACGAATGATCATTCATGAATTTGACCCAAACTTCCATAACCTCAGGAAAAAGTAAAACCTACAAACATTAGTTAATGCTGTTTCCATTTGCTTCCTTTGTAAAACATAAAGTTTGATTTAATAAACTATCTTTGACCCTGCAGCCCTGCTCCTGCAGTCAGTGTTATCACATGAAGACTGCAGAACTGATCGCATGAAGGCAATCCAAAATGCTTTTCAGGCCACACTCATGATTAATCATAACTGGCACTGTAGCAGATTTTACCTTTAAAAACATGATTTTTTCCCTGAAGAAAACGCTGGAGCAGGAAAGCAGAAAATGGTAGCAAAATTAGCTGTTAATTTCCCAAATCCTGAAAAGTAAATCTTTAAAGGCGCTCACAGCACAGCAGTTTCGATGCTAATTTGAGAAGTTCTCTCTGTCTCTTAACCATATAGAATGATATTTTTCTGTATTTCAAACAATAATCTTATATGACTCACACCACAATGCTATTCTCCCACTTATTCCATCCACTAAGTGTGCTGCAGCCAGCTGCCATGTGTTGCATCCCCTTTTCAACAAATATTTGTGCAGGAACATCCTTTGTTTATTCATTACTCAACCCTGTGGGATCCTGACTCTTAACAGGGACTGCCAGTGCTAATTCGGTATGCCGAGTCAATATAATGTTCTAAATCTTTCACTGACAATGTCATGGAAAAGAGCAAGCTTGTATGTATTCTTTGAACTTGAAGAAAATTCAAGACTTCATGACTGACAAAGGATCAGGTGGGACAGAGGACAATGCTTTATTATTAATCCTGTTTAAGATGCTGTATCACATAAATGTAGAAATCCATCTTAGCAAAGAATTTAGTAGCTTCCAAAATTATGAGAGAGAAAATGAGGGTTTGGTTTGTAATTCTTCACCACGGTCTCAGAATTCTACTCCATAGTTCAGAGCTGTACCAGACAATTTCCATTCCAGTTGGCTTCTATTAGACATGGCAGAGACAGAGGCTGTTTCAGAGCAAGGAGGGGAGAGGAGTCTGGCAGGTGAAGAATTATCAGCACCATTTTAGCAGAGAAGGTAGCAGGAGCTTTTAAGACTGAGATCCCAGTTTGCAGTATGAACTTGACATTAGTTGGGATATCTTCAAAACTGAGATAGGCTGTTTTGGGCTTCCTGCTGGGGAACTGTGGTGCTGTCATAGCCAGAGGATGAAGCTTGTTGAGTCAGGTATCAACTGTGTGTGTGTTTTGACCCTTTGCAGAAATCCCTCATTCAAAAAGTGGGGCACATGGTTGCTTTCCTATCCAAATGCTTAGGAAAGCTACTTGGCAGATCAAGCAAAGTGCAGAGTGCATAGTATGGTAGTCTAGAGAGAAAATCCACAATACTTCCCTACAAAAGTGGCTTGTGCAATCAGTTGTGGGGGAAGTTGGATGACCCTTGTGAGGCTATACCTGAACAACTCGCCTACCAGGAGCAAGTACTTGACTCCCCGCACCTGGAGCAACTGAACCCTCACTGCTCTTGTCTCCTGAAGGTGCAGCACAGGCTGCCAGGGCATCCCCTGCTGCTGTTTACATTACTGGAGGTTGAGCTGAGTTCTCTTCTGCTAGGAGTTGATTTCATATCTACTCTATAAATCATTATTCACTTTTTGCAACACTTTGCACTTCTTACTGTGGGATCATATTGTTTTCCACACAGGCCAAAACATCTGCCTCGGTTAGCTGTGTGCTATTTCATCTCTCAAAACTTCCTTGCCCTACTGTTTATCATTCTTATGTAGTGATTTATTTGGTTGTGTACTCTCATAATGCCTATAAGAGACAAGTATATAATTGTGTTGTGTTAAACATTGTCTTTCTCTTCTCATTTTTGTATTAAATTCTTTATTAGGGCTCGTATTAACGTAGGAAGGATATGTAGTTAATATGCGAACGTGCACTACCAGACTTGAAAACATAGGCAATAGACCAAATTCTGTTCGGACATAGTACTTGCTAAAACGAGGGTGGCTTCTGTCTCAGAGAACTTCTTTAGCTCCCGTGGAACAGCTTGCTCCCCCTCCTACCCCAGGGTTTTAGCATGTTGCCTTGCTCCAGTTCAGCCACAGAAAACCTTTATGGCTTTCGCTCAGGGGAGGGTTTCAGGTACACGAGCGGAGAGCGGGGCCTGCGCTGCCTGCCAGAAGCTCCGCCGTGGCTCGGTGCTGCCGGGGCCGGGCCGAGCGCGGGGCCGGCA
>WEIT01026613.1:171324-181652 GCA_013389985.1 Dryoscopus gambensis
ACCTGCCCGGTCCCGCGGGGCGCAGCGGCCGCGGCAGCATCGCGGGGGCGGAGGGAGCGGGAGAGATCGGTACCTGCGGCCTGCGCGTGGAGACGGGAACCAACTCCCTGCTAGCACTTAGTAAAAGTAATGTTATTTTAAAGCAACTTTAATGTGCCTTGTATGTTCTACTCGATTCTCCAGCATGGAGATTATTTTTTTAACTAATTGAAGTATAAAGACTTTGTTCTTTATGAGTTTGGAGTAAAGGAAGTGCAAAAAACCCAAAACAGATTGTAGAAGGAGGAAGTGAAACCCCTTTGGAAAACCGGTTTGCTTGACTTGTATGGCTTTGCTAATTGAAAATGTTTTACTTACATGTTGTCTTCATGAGAACTTAAAATACAAAAAAGTCTGCTATCATCTGGAAATGTTTTTGTGGTGACATGCTGGCTCCCTGCTTAAAGATGGCACTTTAGATTACCAGTAATTGTATCTAAGTTCTATGGGCATCTGTCTTTACATTTCAGTTGAACATCTCCTGAAGGCTTTTTTTTTTTGTAGGCAAGTATTGAAAAATAGAATCTTAAATCTGAGACTATTCTGAAGGGAGGTAAGGAACTGCATCTGTATAAAAAAATCTGATTGTTTCAAAAAATAGACATAATATACACAAGGTCTAAAATAACTTGAAATACTTAAATAATTGTGTCAAATTGTTTTGAGCAACGTGGTAAGAAAAAGTAACAATTGAACTGGCAGGTGCAGTGTTCCGTTGCTCACTGGAAAAGTATTGGTAGCTGATTCTGTTCTGAAGATGGTTGGTGCTTTGAGGAAAACAACCTGAGGAGTGCTGAAGACAGTAAATTTAAAGGTGGTCTTTTGTGATTATGTGGGTGGCAACTTCATGGAACTTGACAGAGGAAACCACTTGCTGCTCCATGGCTCTTCAGGAATCCCACTGCACTCAATTTACACATTATCAAATAGAAAAATTGCACAAGTTTGACTTACTCAAGCAGTTAATGTTGGCCTTACATAGTTCCATTTAAATTTCTGTCATTTCTAATTACAAATCGTGCAAATTTATCTCAAATTAAATTTAAAATTTCAAGTATGCATTTTCAAAAGTTGTATTACTGCTTAAAAGACTGTTAACTTTGTAGTAAGACATCTGGATGATGTGGGAATACAGGTGTGAACATGTGGGAGCTCTAGCTGAGGTTCTGGCACGTACTTGTTACGTCGTTACAAATACACAAGCTACAGGCAGGAACAGTTCTGTGCAGCAAAGGTATCAGTTTCTTGTTGACATTTTAACTTCTCTATGATTTCCCTAAAAGGAATGTTATAGTAATATCTCAGTAAGCTCAGAACTTAAAACTGTACAAGCTGTTGCTGTTCCACCTTTCAGTTAATAAAACAGAAGGGTTATAAGCCCCAGTCTTAGTGGGGCTCTGCCTGTGCTTCCCGTGTCATGATGGTATTGATTTGATATTAATGTGAATTGATACAATTGCTTCTGAAAACTTGGTCTTAAGTGAAATATTTCATGAGTAAAATCAGTGTTTATTGGGAGATCAATGAGATTATTTTGTTGGCATTTGAAATACAGAATCTTTCATATGCTGGTACAAACTCTGGGACATCCTGGAGTTAGAACTCTACTGTATAATTTCATGAAATAATAGTTTCATTAGCCTAAACTCATGTTTGAAATGCTTTGTCTATCCAAACTGGAAAACTTGCTGTTTGTAGCTCCTGCTGTAGTTGATGAGTCCTCTTGGAGAGAAGAAACACAACAAAATGCTGGCATAGCAATTTATGGCCTTAGTATGGCTTTCAGAAGAGAGAAATGAGGTGGCTTGAGCAAAGTAAGGCAAAAGGTTCCAGAAAATATTGTGTTGAGTTCCATGTGAGTCTGTTAAGAAAAAAGTGTAGAAGAAAATGGAAAGGTCAATACTTGACTAAGCAGAATTTCTAATTTTATTTATTTATTATTTTTATTTTATTTTTTTTCTTGCAGCACAACACTAAATTTGTAATGAAATGGAGTCTGGGTCAAGCTCCTTTCGAGTGGAATTTCCAGATTTTTCTAGCACCATTTTGCAGAAGTTAAACCAACAGCGCCAGCAAGGACAATTATGTGATGTGTCCATTGTGGTTCAGGGCCATCTCTTCAGAGCCCATAAAGCTGTTCTTGCAGCCAGTTCACCTTACTTCTGTGATCAGGTTCTCCTGAAAAACAGCAGGCGAATAGTCCTGCCCGATGTGATGAACCCCAGAGTATTTGAAAACATTCTTCTGTCTACCTATACAGGCCGGCTGGTAATGCCTGCACCAGAAATTGTTAGTTATCTGACAGCAGCAAGTTTCCTTCAGATGTGGCATGTAGTGGATAAGTGCACTGAAGTGCTTGAGGGCAACCCAACAGTTCTGTGTCAGAAGATGAATCATGGCAGTGACCATCAGTCCCCAAGCAGTAGTAGCTACAATGGCCTTGTTGAAACCTTTGAACTTGGCTCTGGAGGACAGACAGAATTCCACAAAGTGCAGGAACTAAGGGACGGTGAAAATGAAGAAGAGAGCTCTAAAGATGAACTGTCATGTCAGCTGACAGAACACGAGTACCTTCCCAGTAATTCTTCAACAGAACACGACAGACTTAGCACGGGGATGACCAGTCAGGATGGTGAAGAAGGAACTAGTGATAGTGCAGAGTACCAGTATACCAGACCAATGTATAGCAAACCCAGCATCATGTCTCACAAGCGATGGATCCATGTGAAACCAGAAAGGTTTGAACAAGACTGTGAAGGTGTTGATAATCCTTACGATGAACACCAAGTTTCTGAATCCGTGAATGCCATCCAGGCAGATCACTCAATCCAGTCTTCGGGTGTTGAAGATTTTCACATAGGTGACAAAAAGATGGAAGCAGAATTTGATGAACAGGCAGATGAAAGTAATTATGATGAACAAGTTGACTTCTATGGCTCGTCTATGGAAGAATTTTCTGGTGAAAGGGCGGATGGAAATTTAAGTGCTCACAGACAGGATCTTATGATGGCAGCAGGCTATGGTGAAAGCATTGATATGGCTGCTGGGATTAAAGAAGAAACGTCTCTCACTGGATTCTCCCATGCCGATAAGCTCTATCCCTGTCAGTGTGGAAAAAGCTTTACACACAAAAGTCAGAGAGATCGGCATATGAGTATGCACCTTGGTCTTCGACCTTATGGCTGTGGTGTCTGTGGTAAGAAATTCAAAATGAAACACCATCTTGTAGGCCATATGAAAATTCATACAGGCATAAAACCATATGAGTGTAACATCTGTGGGAAAAGATTTATGTGGCGGGACAGTTTTCATCGGCATGTGACCTCTTGTACCAAGTCGTATCAGGCTTCTAAAGCTGAGCAGAGTACTACTGAGATGAACTAAGACATGAGTGCTTACATTTGTTTAGTAGAGTAAGAAAAATAAACTAATTATGCAAATAATGTCTGGTACTTGCTATTGTACGTTCTCAAAAAACAAGTTTTAATGAGTATGCTGGTATAAACAGATCAAACATATTTTGCTTTCTGCAGTATTACTTCAGGTGTTCAGTGTGTGAAGTGCATGTGGTTAATCTGAAAGGTGCCTGCAAAATGAGGTCTGACATCGATTGTAATCACAGCAGTATTTAGAAGCCATCTTGTATTTCTAAGTCATCTAAATTCAGAGTAAAACTCAGCTCTAAATTGACAAAAATCCTGAAAATACTTAGACGAACCAGGAATTCAGGTAGTACTACTTAACGGAAAAGAAAACAAAGATTACCAAATCAGGTTATATGATTCACATTTTAATGAAGAAAAAAAAAGTAGAATTCCACCTCAAGGTGAAGACTGCCAACATACTTAACGTGCATCATTAGGTAGTGTGCGTCATTCAGTAGCCTTTGTTGTATTACTTAATGAAAGGCAGTGGTAAAGGTGTTTGGCTTTCCTTTATCCGGCTTCTGGTTTTTTAATTTATCTTCAGTAAAACAAATGTCTAATTTTGTGCTGATTTCTATTTAGAGTCTGTAATGCATTTACATATAAACTTCAGTGTATATTAAGTATACATTATCCTTGCTCCTCTAGGATCTAATGCTGTACGACTCTTGACTTCATTAGATTTTAGTTATTACATTGTGAGAGCTTCTAGAAGTGTGTGTAATAAGTATGTCTTATTTAAAAAAAAAAGTAAGATGTAACATTTGGAACTTAGTCAAAATAATCAAATATTTAAACTGTAGATTTCTGTTCAAATTTTTGTGGCTTACTACAGTAGCAAGTACCAAACTCTGGATTCATGAACTGACTTGTTATTGGTACAAAAACTTCTTTGAGAACTTCTATCTAGTTTTAGAAACCTGCTTTAGGAAAATTATGTAGTCATTGATAGGTATTTATACTTCTAAATCTTTACTGTTTGAATAGTAAGAACTATAATACAGATTCTTGGTACTGAACTACTGTGACTGGTGATCACAAGCAGAGTTGTTTACTTGCTCAAATGAAGTTGCTTGTGGAAAAAAGTAGGAAGTATGTAATTTTGGATCTTCTAATGGTACTGCAGAACATGGTATCATGCTTATGTCTGAAGTTGGGATTTTTGCTGGGAAAGTGACACTTGTTCCTTGTTAGGATGAAGATCTGTGTGTAGGGCTCTCATTCGTGGAGATAGATGGAGGAGTGTGTATAGTTCTAAGAGATGCTGCCAGCTCTGCAGATAGAGTAAAGGCATCAGCTGTAAAGGTGACAACGGGATTTTGGGGTTGAAAGCTTAGTGCAGTCCAATGCAAAAGTAATTGCTTCTTAGTAAGCAAAAGCTTCTTAGTAACTTGCTGAAATATGAAAAGGAAAGAGCCTTTAGAACGCACACAGAATATAATAGAAAGAAGTGACATCCAAGTACAGTGCTATTCACATGAGGAAAAAGTTAACCAGCATTAAAGACCTAAGCCTGTCTGGCCCCAATTTCTGTACTGGGCACTGCTGTGTGCAGGATAATGTAGTGAAACAGATGACCCTGTATAGTGAAGCAAAACCACACA
The DNA here is from genome assembly GCA_013389985.1 of Dryoscopus gambensis. Lineage (NCBI taxonomy): Eukaryota > Metazoa > Chordata > Aves > Passeriformes > Malaconotidae > Dryoscopus > Dryoscopus gambensis. The sequence continues at coordinate 176,393 of WEIT01026613.1, forward strand.
AAGATTATTACACTTCAGATTCTTTTTTGAACTCCCAGTTACAAATTGTCTTAAGATACAACGGAACTGTATCCTGAAAATGAATGTCTGCTGCAAGCTGAGAGTTTTCTACTCAGTGAGCTGTAATTACTGTAATTTCTTTACTGGCATTCTACTTAAAAATCTTTTTTTTTTAAGAGGCTCTTAATTATTAATCTTCTAATGCTTCAAGTATTTTTTCATATGGAATTTTGTCAAAACAGATGTTCCCAAGTATGATGAACCCATTGCTGGCAATGGGAATGAATGATCAGCACCACAGAGTTCCTATTCTTAGCACTTAATTGAACTCTACAAATACCATGGTGGCCATGTTTAACCTTTGTGATCAAGGTACTGAAACAGGGATTTTGCTCACTAACACTGTAACCTGCTTAATGTATAGAAGCACTTTGTATTTAAACAACAACAAAAAAACAAAACAAAACAAAAAAAAAAAAAAAAAACAAAAAAACCAAAAAAAAACCCAACAAAAAACAAACAAACCATAAAACTTTATAAGTATGTTTTTTAAACTTAGAAATTATATTCCCTCTATGGTTTGTTTACACACTGCTAACACTGTCTTTTTTAATACTAAAAAATACTATAATGCTTGCCTGTTTACATGAGGGTAGAGGAAAGTGTTCTTGCACTCGGTGGCCCTATTTTTCCATTCTCCAAGGCCTTACCACATACATGGTGTCATTTCTGCAAGTACCATCATCACATCTGAAGGAAGGCATTAGAATCATAGAATGGTTTGGGTTGGAATGAGACTTTGAAGGTCATCTACTTCCAATCCCCCTGCCATAGGCATGGACACCTTCAACTAGGCCGGGTTGCCCAGAGCCCCATCCAACCTGGCCTTGAATATGTGCAGGGTGTTTATTCTCATACTCATTTCAAGAATGATTTTGTGTATTACATCAGTTCTCAGCCCCTTTCCAATTGTCACTTTAGTTTTGCATTAAAAGGTTAAGGGTGCCTCTTCCTATTTAACCATAAAAAAGGCTGGACAGAAACACCAGTCTGAAAACTATGGTCAAAAAATAAATATGTCAAACCCAGACCATCCTACAGAGCTGCCAGCAAAACTGTTTCTTTTACCAGCTTGGAATAACTTTTGTATGGGATATTTCTAGGTTTAACATTACTTCTATTTGCAGTAAGATTACTTTGAAATAAAGCTTTAAAATCAAATGTACTGCGAGAGACACTTTAAAGGTTTTATAACAGGTTCAGTAGATCATATTATAGAACCATGTCCTTTTTTAATGATTTAGCATGAATAGCAACTTTTTAGTATTTGCCTATTGCTGTTTTACCCCATATTATGGCATTGTCCTGAAAGTCCAACAAATGTTGCTCCACTGATTTTGTAGCATTTGCCTTTCTGCTGTTAATTTACATAAATCCAATTGATTGCAGCAAAATACTGATCTGATTGTCATGAGATTAGGTTGAGAGGATTGATGATTTAAGGGCAGCTTGAGATACATGTCTAAAATCCTTACTTTTGCATGTCACAGGTGAAACAGCTGTCTTGTGGTGTTTCTCTTGAATTCAGTTTATTGCCCTTTGTCAAATTTCTAATCACCCTTTCAGGTACTGGGGGGAAAGAAAAAATTACTTTCATCTTCCTCAGGCTCAGCTTAAGTCTAACACCTCTTCTCCCTGCCTTTGTAGTTTCAGTTTCCCTTGCTTTCAGCAAGAGTTGTATTCAGCTCCTGTCATTTCCTTTAGTAAGGTGACAGGTCACACAGGAGGTTGGGCTTGTATGGACACTTCCTTTCTGATGCTCTTCATTTCTTAGCGGGTGTCCTCTGGTGCTCTGGTCTGGTCAGTGTCACTGTTCATGGTGACACTGTCCCTTTAGGGATGTGTCTGTTCCAGCTTGGTTCTCCTGTGGAACTCAGTTATTTCAGAGGTGTACCTGCTCTGGCAGGGCTTAGCTGTAAGCCAAAGTCCTCTTAGAAGTGAATCTCCTCAGGCGGAGAGTGTGTCCTTCTGTGAGAATGTCTGTACATGTTCTCAGTGACTTCTTCAGGTGTTTTCCCAAGAGCAGCTCTTCAGTTTCTCCACATATACCCGGGAGTACCTTCTCCATGTGTTTCCCTTCACCTCTTGCTAGTAGCTGCCACTCTTCCTTAAGTATGTTTAAGCAGAAGTATTATGTGCACCTCTGGTTGAGATTTTGGCTTGCAGTGGATTGTTCACATCCATTTTTTGTGCAGGCTGAACTTCTTTTGAGTAGTACAGGGCAGCTCGCAACTTCTGGCCGTGCGTGACCCCTTGCAGTCCCTGCCACTGGTGGCCAGTGCAGTTGAACACAGCAAGCCAAGATACACAGACTCAGCTTCTGTCAAGCTTCTGATCTTTGCTAATGGAGTGGTCTTGTTCAAGGTACGAAAAATTCTTTCTTGTTTGTGGGGAGGAGGGAAGCAATCCATATATATATATATATATGTATATATATAATATGAATGCATATGTATATGATGACTTTCATTAATCTTCCCGTATGCTTCATTACCTTTGATGATGTGGCTGTTGGCTGTAGTAAAGTGAGTGTCTTCTTATAACCAGCAATATTGTACACCCAGGCAGCTTTCAGGCTTTCCTGCTGCTTTGAAGCCATTCATTGTCCTAGCAGTGGTAAGAAGACTTAATTGTACTGCAGCTAAGTTCCTTTTCATTCCATTTTGTAACTAAGATGCTAATTACCATGGAATCCGTGTAGCTACCATTCTGAAAAATTCAACTGTTAGCAAGGTTAAAATCTGCTTAGGTGTACATCAGACCCTTTTGAGGGAGAGGGTTCCTATTTCACACCCCAGTATTGGTTTGCAGAGTGCTTTTTTGTTGTTTCATTTTTTAAACTTTGCTTGTTTGTTTTATGGGTGAGCAGATAGACCCTAGAAAGTATTGTCAGTAGAGTTTTTGGTCACAGCTTTATTCATCTGAGGTGTGGCTGAGGTTGAGAAACCGTCCTGTAACATAAGCAAGGCAGATGATCAAAGGTTGATACATTGAGCGTTCTAGTATTATTGAGCCTGAAAAATGGGGGCACATCAAGGTTTGTAATCTCAATACTTTTGCCTGGGTGCCAGCAAGGTGACCTGTCTCAGAACTATGAGAGCCTACAGCAGTATAGTGAGTGTTTTGCTGTAACAGAATTAGGACCTTACTCAAACCAACAAAGGAAAGTTGGGGTTTTGTCTTTTAAATGCTTCATTGGATAGCTTGGCTTCTTTAGCTATTAGCTGTAAACTGTCAGTGGCCTAGGGGAAGATGCTGGAAAAGAAAATGGTATATTTTTAATGTGATTAAATTGCAAGTTCTGATTTTTGCTTGAAGCCTGTGTCCGTCAATTGCTGCTCCTTTTTTTTATTCATGGGATTCCATATTTCTTTCAGAAATGTGACTGTTTATGCAAGTCAAGTGAATCTTCCGTAATGAGCTATAAGTTTTTATTCTAAGCAAGTCATTTATAATAGTAAATTTGCATATCTTGATATTTTGTGAGATGTTATGCCTGTATTGCAGAGGTTGGTTAGTTTTGTCTATAAATATTGCTGTCCTAATTGTACAGCATGGTTTTAATTTAATGTTACTGTTCAATATTTTCTTCTTATAGAAGAGTCCCATGCCCCTTTTTTGTATAACATGTTTTAATAAATGTTATCTGTCAACTTTGTAAATGTTTTCTTAAGCTTGGATGAAAGGAATGCATGTCTAGTACTAGTATTTAATATTTCACTTTGCCAAAATAAGTGCTTAAACAAAAGTACAAATCCAAAAGTTGTTGATATATAACTTTATTAAATATATTAAAAAGTGTATCTAGTTATGTGTCTTCTTGAAGTAATGATAACATGCCAGCCTAGTCTAAGAAAACACTAAACTAAACACTAAACTGATTTTTATGACACAGTAAGTTTGATGAATTTGTGTAATTGGGCCCATATCTTTGCTGCTATAGGTAATTAGCTTCCATGCCAGTTCAGATTTATCAAACAGGTTTTGTTGTAACTGGTTTTTGCAGAATGGTGATCTCTGAAGTTACAATACAGAATGTACATGCTGATAGGAAAATTCCAGAACAGTCACTCCATAGTAGCAGCAACTGCATGCCCCAAAGGCCTCTTGGTACATTGGAAGTAGGTACAGATAACATAGAAATTTTTTTGTCTAAGTATGGAAGAAATTTCATGCTGTGAAAAGTAGTAAAGATTAAGTTTCCCTTACCTTCCTGTGAGGATTCCTTCTCTCCCTGACTAAATTTACGTACTCATACTGAACACTTGATTTTGACCAGCCTCCATCTGCTCAGTCCTTGTGGAACCATCCCAGCTGCTGCTTGCTAAGGAAAAAATGAGCTCGCTCTCATTGAAAGCATGTTCAATTAATACCTGGAGAAGTCAGCATTTGTGTAACACACTCAGTCTTCAGCAAATTCAAATGGAATATGGTACAAGAAAATGAATTTTCTGTTTTGGTTACATTTACTGAACACAAAAGAATAAGCCCAAAGTTTTCTGCCTGTTCAGAATTAGCTGCTTGAGTTTTTTTATCTGAGTGAACAAATACAGTTTGTCTGTGTGTTCATTAACTCTGTTATTTGTGCCCTGGCCAGGATGCTTCCCAGGCTGCTGCTTTATCTGATCAGCATTCAATACGTAATGTATGAAGACTCTGTTCTGTGTCGTAAAGGGAGAGAAAGACATACCTCCAGAAGACAGAATGTGGTGTCCAGTTAGACCAGGTGGACATCCCAGCCGGACCTACTGGCACCAGTCGCTCTGACTGTTATCAAGTAGCACGTGAACTGTCTGGTTCATAAACTGCATCGTTGCACTACCTGACCTACAAGCATACGCAGGATAACTCAAAAAAAGGTCAGCGCATGCTTGCTGAAGGGATTTCTGTGAGTTACAAGGCCAGTGTAACACATGTGAACTTTTTAATTCTTTGCTCAATAAAAGTGGCAGTTCATAGCTGGAGTGGGGGATGTCCTCCCCCAAAAGCTCCCTCACTGCATCTGCGAGTGCCTGACGGGGTACGGCTCTGAGTGCGCGTTCTCTTCTGGAGCTGCACACCGTGACAGTTCTCGGAGGAGCTCTGCCCGCGTACGTACCGGCTTCAGCCAGTGCTCAAATCCTTCTGCCTGGGCGAGGAGTCGCGCTGCGAGGGCGGCTCCGCCCTCCCCCGGCGGCGGGCAGCGCCCGGGCTCGGCGCC
>WEIT01026613.1:190569-201556 GCA_013389985.1 Dryoscopus gambensis
CCAGGCAAAACTCTTCGTAGTCGTCTGCAAGAAGAAGGGCATTCAGACCGAGGGAGCAGCGGGAGTATCTCTGAATATGAGATTCAGATTGAAGGTGATCATGAGCAAGGAGACCTGATAGTAAGGGAAAGTCAGATTGCAGAGGTGAAAGTTAAAATGGAAAAGTCTGACAGGCCAAGCTGCTCTGATAGCTCTTCCCTTGGTGATGATGGATATCACACTGAAATGGTGGATGGAGAGCAGGTGGTGGCAGTAAATGTTGGTTCCTATGGCTCTGTCTTACAACATGTGTATTCATTTACCCATGCCTCATCACAGGCTACAGGTGTGTCAGAAACCTTTGGGAGCCTGAGCAATACAAGTCCTTCAAGGTCAATGCTGAGCTGTTTCAGAGGGGGTCGTGCACGCCAAAAACGAGTACCTACAGGTCACTTGCATAGTGATGTCCAGGGCTTGGTGCAGGGGGCTGACAGTGAATCCATGGTGAGTAATCCAGGATATGAAAATAGTCCACGGGAAAGAAATGCAAGAGGTCATTGGTATCCATACAATGAGAGGCTAATTTGTATTTACTGTGGGAAGTCTTTCAACCAGAAGGGGAGCCTTGATCGACACATGCGATTGCACATGGGAATAACTCCTTTTGTGTGCAAGTTTTGTGGAAAGAAATACACCCGTAAGGACCAACTTGAGTATCATATTCGTGGTCACACAGATGACAAACCCTTTCGCTGTGAGATCTGTGGAAAATGTTTTCCTTTCCAGGGTACACTAAACCAGCACTTGCGAAAAAATCACCCCGGAGTTACAGAAGTGAGAAACAGGGTTGAGTCTCCCGACAGAACAGAAGCGTTTGTGGAACAGAAAGTAGATAATGATGCTTCGGCTTCTGAAGCCATGGATTCTAGTATGGAAATTCATGCAATGTCTAACACATCTGATTAAAATATTACATCTAAGTGCAACACAGACAAACATATTACTAATGTATTTTTTAAGTATTTTATTCTTTTAGTAATCTTCAGTACAAGTGTAACAGCCTTTTAATTTTCCTGACCTTCTGGAAATCAGTTAGAAATGGTTTCTGGAGAAGACTACAGAAGTATTCTTTGTTTTTGAAGGAGGCTGAGTTGTTTGGGGTTTGTTTTTTATATTGAAGATGCTCAGAATATAAAGACAGTGTACTTGGGAAAGGAAAGGAAGAGTCTGCTGAAGTGTCCCTGCTGATTGATCTGACGAGACACAAATGCCAGTGGAGGAAGATATTAGAATAAGATTGGCAGCTCTGCTGGATGCTCAAAGAAGCTGTAATTTCCTTTATTTCTTAAATCCTGTTGCTGGTAATGAGTTACACAGCAGTAGGGAGAGAGAATATTACAGCTTTGGTTCCTCTCATGTCACAATGAAATCTGTTTGCTCTTGCTAACTGGTTTTGGTAGTGAGTCTGTTTATATATATAAATTTGCTTTATATATATAAAATGCTTTCACTTTCCCTATTCTGGTTGAGGTGAATGTAAAAGTATGTCAAGACTGATACCATATGCCACTCTATCAACTATTAGGACTCCTCTCTGCTTAGGGTTTAGAACTTTGGACTTTGGGAGGATGGTTTTGGTTTTAAACGAATGTTGTTTGGTTTTCATTTTATTAAGCTATTACTTTGTGTGCAAAAGTGAGCAAAGTGAATTACCTTCTTTTAATAGCTTTGCTTTATACCATATGTAAACCAAATGCCATAAATCTATTAAACTATGGTTAAATTGTTGAAGGGTTTTGTTAGTTGTCTAGAATGCAAGCTGGACAACCTGTGGTGCTGACCTTTTTATATATATAGAGATAGATATATCTATATATATATAGATATACACACACACACATATATATATATATATATATATATTAAAAAAAAAAAGAAGAAAAAAAAATTAGCAAACCTAAAAGTAGCATTGTGGTCTAAAATGTGTTTTACTGGCCTCAGAATCTACCTTCATTTCGTACTGTAGAACCATACCAGGTAATTAAACTTAACTTCATCACTCTTCATGGGTGGTTAAAACATGAGAGAGATGTAGTTTAAACCACAGTATTTCCAAGCAGTATTTTCATAGGTCTCTTCACAGAGAGCTGTTTTCAGGTGCACGTTGACTTCCTACGTAAATCTCCAAGTGATATGCCAGCACTTGGAATTTGTACTTTTTTTGTATAGAAAAACAAATACTCTATGGGAATTTTGAGCAATATGTTATTTCATGTGTGAGTATTACAGAGTTGATATGGCTTCTCTGTTTTTTCAGTGGTTCTTTTCTCCATAAAGGAGCTACCAACAACTTTAAAAATACTCTAAATCTTTTGTGTTTCACCAAATACGTGTTTTTAATATGGTGCTAACTTCATAATTCAGGTCAGTATAATATCTAAAATGTGAAACATAATCATAATGGTTAAGAAAAAAAAATCCCCAACAACAGACAAACAAAAGCCCCCCTACACAAACCAACCCCCTCCAAACCCCAACCAAACAGAAAAACGAACAAACAAAAAAACCCCACCCAAACAAAAAAAAAACATACCACAAAAAACCAGTGGCTTAAGAGACCTCAAAAGCATGGACTGGCAAACACTACTGTTTAACATTCTCCCTGAATTCTACTAGATGAACAGAATTAATTATTATATTAATCACATACTTCCTTAGAATACAGATTTTATATTATTGGGTCCTATGTTTATTTAGCTGATACTGAAAATACATTTGTGGATGTGCTGTTTAATTCCCAAAAATTAGAAAATAAAAGCTCATTTCTAAATTATTGGAAAGAAAAGGGTAGGTTTGCTGTCTTGTAAAACTTCTTGGCCCCTGTGAAGCTGGGGCATTTTGTGCAGTAGCTTTATTAAATACACTAGTTCTTAATATTGTGGCAGTCTGCAATAAGAATTAATCTCTCAAACATGGATTTACAGTATAACCCCCACTTGCTCCTTTGGAGCAGTTTCAGTTAAATTGGGTACATCATTTGCCTCTTTGTCCTAGAACTGCCTAAATGAAGAGGCAGGGGGTGGAGAGAGGTTTCTCTCCTTGAATCAACTACAGAAATTTTGTTTCCAGTAAGGGAAGGGATAGTCTGTGTCTAGGGCAGGTAGTCTGTATGTTTACCCACCTAAAAACATGGTGTTTCTGATACAGTTTTTTCCTTGAGTGTTTGTTTTAAGTAATTAAATGCAAAAAGTGTGTTTTGGTAAATTAAGTTTGAGACATGCAAAATCCAAGAAATGTACAGTTATTCTTAACCCTTTATCTTGAACCTGTGCTGTGGTGCCTTTGGTGTGACTTTTTCCCTGGCAGGATGACTTGAGGATAGCAGGATATGGGTACAAATTTTATATTTCTTGAATTTCTCTGTGTCACAATCTTAGCATTATTTAAATCGAGTTCTTTGTATTTGTAAATGTATTAAAATGGTTTGAGTTTACCAAAGAGTGACTTATCCAAAATTGTCTCAGACAAAAGCAAACAAAAAAAACCAACATCACGTTGATTGTACAGGTTCAGGTTCAAAACATTGTACCAGACTGTTAAGGGGCAGGAAATGATGGATTTTTTAGCGGCCCGCGATGCAGCAGCGCGAGCCCGGCGCTCCCGATGCCCAAGCCATAGCGCAGCTCCGCGCCCCGCAGCTCCGGCTGCCCCCCGGGCACCGACGGCACCCTGGCAGCAGCAGTTCCTTTGTGCCTTGTCACATAGCGGGGTGCCGGGATCGGCGCTGTCACAGACACGAGGCGTGGCCTGGTGAAGTTTGTGTCGCCGGGCCAGCAAGGAGGCGGCCGTTACTTAGCAAATGATGGAAACGCTGTACAGTGTCTCGTGTCTGTGCAGTTCTCAGCACAGAGCTGTTACACATTTCATTTACAATAAATGCAGGAGTCAATAAAATATGTGAAGAAATATTTGACAGCAAAATAAGTCATGAAATTTATACAGGCTGGTTCATAATTGAGTCTCTTCTTAATCTACCTTTTTAATTCTAGACAAATGTGAAACCAGTGACAGTGTCCTTTCCTCTAGATGCTTAACCTATTCTGACAAACTGTGAAAATAAAGGATTTTATACCTTTGCTAGTGTTTCTGGTTTTAAACTATTTTAGTTTTCTTTATCAGTTATCTTCCATATGATTTCTTTTAAACTTGTAAATACATTTAGAAAATAGCTTTGTAAATACTTACAGTATATTAAAAGTTCGGTTTCGTTACTAAGGCCTCAAGATTGGCTCTGCTTTTTGAGTGTGAAATCTTTCTGTAGCATAAAGGATACTGTCAGTTCACTGTCAGCAGGGTAGACTGTAGGTCTAAATTGAGAGTTTTAATGCAGTCTTCCCCAGCATAAATTCATGTTTTATGCTGAAGCCTTTGGTTTACTTTTAGACAAAATGATGAGGCCTCTTAATATGTTTAGGCTGAATTAGGGGAAGAACAACAGGAATAAAATCAAGGGCTGGGAAAACATTGAATAAGCTTTACCTTTAAATATATATATATTATTTGAATTTTTGTATTAGTTTACTGTGATTCTTTTATTGTCATTTTTCTAAGCAGGTTTCACATGAAACCATTGAAAGGGACTCAAATATGCAACACCTAATCTATTTTCCAAGGGAATTTTACCCTTGAATGGTGCTTTTTGACTGGTCAGGGTTATTTATTAAATTTTATATTTGAAAGTATTTGGGGAATTATGTAAATTCTTTATATGAATCTCTTTATTTCATGAATTGTAAATTTCATAATACTCAGTGATCAAATTGGAAGTTAGTAAAGTCATTCAAAATGTTCAGACTTTATAATTTGTGTGCATTTTACATATATTTTATCAAGTGCCAGAATAGTTCTATTTAATATTGTAGATTTAATACTACTTGCACATCCCTGTGGCAGCATTAACTTAAGTTACGCAAGTTTACATTAAAAAAAAAAAAAAAAGAAAGAAAAAGCTAAACAAATAAGTAAGCCTGGGACATGTGTTCCTGTATTTCTTCAGGGGATGTGAAGCCACATGTCACTGACTGAGCAGGTTTGCTTCTTGCTCCTGTAGCTCACTCCTGCCACGGCAGATACAAAACTGCTGACTCTTCCATTCCCACAGGCCAGGGATTCAGCCTTTGGACTCAGACCAAGAGCCTCTGGTTGTAGATCTGGTGAGAGGTAAAGTTCTTGCACGATTTTAACAGTGTTTGTTTCTGACTGAAAAGTTGTATTTTTAAATAACTTTTATTTGTATGGTTATTTTTCAAGATAAATAATTGAACAGTTTGAATGACTTGACTTGGTGTCATTATCTTGCAATATAAACCGGGAACCTCACACCTCCGCACTTCATTACCACGTGAAGTAAATGAAGCTAGCTAAGCTGATGCTGTAACAATTAGTAACTTGCCATTAAGGATTATTTTATAGCATGAACTTTAAAATATTTATTCAAATGATATTTTACTCTTGTATTCACTTTGTTTTTAGATTTGTGACATGAATATTTCTGTGCTGCTTTATTTTGTTCTGATGAATTTGTTTCTTGCTTGTAAATTGCTTTTTTTATGGTATAAAGTCAATCGGAATTGCTGTTTGTAAATTAAAATGCTTCTAGAGCAAATCTGTGGTGTCAGTGTCTACATTTAGATATTTAATTACTAAGGGGCTTGCATATTAGATGCTGTTACTGAAGTGTTACAAGAAGCATTTTAATACTCATCTACCAACTAGAAATCAAAAAGTCTTTAGAGACAACTACTCTTGAAGTTTCTCTGTTTTGCTAGCATTAATTGCTTAGTTTTGAACAGATGATCCATTTGAGTCTTGTGCTCCAAAACCTCATCCAGCTTTCAAAGCAATACAAAAAACCCAGCTGGGTGGTGGTAATCCATCCATGCCACTCCAAGGCAGGTCTGCTGGGGAGGGACACCCTGCTTCATTCCCGCAGCAGCATTTACGTTTTGTGTTCTGCCACATGTATCAGGAGCGCTGATGCTGCTCCCAGCAAGTGTAGGTACACTCCTCCTCACCCACAGCCTTGAATTTAACTGGAGCATCCCCAGTGCAGCTGTAGGCCATGGTTGTCTTGACCAGCAGTGGGATTTGGAGGGGCTGGAGTTGAGTGGGTTAGTCCCTGAGTCCCTGCTGGTGGCGGAGTAGCCATTCCAGCAAAACCTCCCTTCAGATCCCCTTCTTACAAGGTCTGAAACTTCCAGTCGTGCGGAATGGGGCAAACAAGACCTGACTGTTAGGAGAGGGATAAACACTGTTGCCTTTACCTGAAGAACAGAAAGAACATGGCATGCTGCTTGTATTCCATACCTCTGTTGGTTTGGTTTCATTGAGTTGGGAGAATTGCTTTACCTGGTCGGGCCGCTATCAGGGTCAGAAATTAGATGCAGCAAGGTTGTGTCTGTGGAACTTGATGAAGTTAACTTTTAGAGCCATGGCGCTCTGCAGGTCCTACAGAAAATATTTGCTGGTTTTCCTTCATTTATAAATTTCCATTCAGAGACCAGTAACAGCAGCAGACTTGTGAGTTTGGGAAGAGCGAGAGCTGACATGGTCCTCAGCACCTGCCCTGTAAACATCCTGGATGTGTTTGCAGCAGACAGCCTGTGCACCTCGTGCCAGCACAGGTGTCACACAACACTGGACACCTTGTGGAAGTTGCTTTGAGTGTGCAGGTGTGTGACAGCACCGCAGCAGCACTTGCAGGCCCTGCTACCTCAGTACTTGCTGTTGGATGGCAAGTGGGAAGCATCTTCATTCCAGCTGGCTACTTTTTACTTCCTTTAGTCCATCAAAAATGTGCTGTATTTTCTTTATATTGCTCTCCAAGTACAATCCAAGTTAAAGGATTCTAGATAAATTTGCCCTTTACTTCCCCTAAGGGCACCAAACTTTTTGGGACTGATGAGAGAACTAGGTAGTTTTGTTCCTATGGAAGTGTATGTGTCTGGTGCTTCTGGAAAGGTGGTTTTCAGTAATAATGGGATGTATGTCTGCAGCGCTGGAGCAGCAGGCACGCATGGGGTGTGGAATAGTGTCTGGAGGATAGCATGCCCTGTAACACGAGTGGTATTGAAATTATAAAAGTCACTTAGAAATCTTAATGAAATAAAACAGTCTTTCCTTTAAATTGCCTCCCCCCACCCTTTTAGAAATTGTATAATTTTGAAAAGCACAAAATTCTAGCACTAGCAAAATGCAGATATGCCACTGTGGGGAGTGGTAAACTACTGCTCCTGGTCACCTGTCCCTGAATGTAGTCGAGTTTGGTCAAGGACTGTAGAGAAAAGTTGTTCTTCCATGAAGGCTCATACTTCTGTGTTCACTATCAAACAGCTTTTTTTTTTTGACTCTTCTTGAAGACAGACATGTTCTGATATGACTTCCCCACAAATCTTGTACTCTAAACCAAAAAACAACAGATGTTGCCAGAAGAGGAAAAGAATGATGAGTTTTGATCAGAGCACCCAGAGTGGACTCTCCTGTCATTAAAACAAAGAGAGGCTCTGAAGATGACATTTTGAGGCAATTTTGTAAGGTTCATCAGTATGAGGCAGTACCAGAGAAATTACAAAGGTGTTTGTTTGAAAACACAATAAGTAGACAAAGGACAGTGATCCTGGCTAGGTATAAGGGAAATGTGATGATAAGAAAATAGACTTGTAGAGGATTAATGGAAAAACACATAAAAGTGAAGAACCACAGTTGCTTTTGGAGAAGAAAACTTGGGGAAACAGTGAAGGGATATCACCAAAGCAACAAGATTAGAAACCAGAAAACTGTCTGGGTAGGTTTTATGAGTCGAAACTTGGCAGGCCAGTCAGAGAAAGCTGAAATGATGGTGTCACAATGACATTTTCACACAATGTAACACAGTGTCTGTCACTTCAAGAGCCATGCATGAGAAGACTTCACAGTATCTGACCAGTCTTTCTGGATATTGGATATTTCTCTCCTTGTAGAGAGAGGAAAATATTCTGATGTGAAGACACAGAGTTCCACTGTGCTCAGGTGGGAGATGCCATAGGTCACTTGCCTGTCTAAACTGGCTGATAACTTCAAAGTACCCCTTTTCTGCCAGTTTTGTCCCCATGAAAATGTGGAAATAAGGGAAATTATGGTCGTGTGTATAAGATTACTTTAAGATTTTAAAAATGTCTCTAACTATTAGAATAATGCTGATATCCTTTGCACTTAGAAATTACTCCAGTTTTACTGTGACTCATCTTTTTTCTAGCATTGGATTTCAACTTTGTCTAGTTCTACCTGAAGATACACCACTGACTTTGGTTAGGTCATATTTGTTTAAAGTTGCAATCCATGGCAATAATTACAGTGTCATAGTGCAGTATGTGTGGTTAAACTTCAACTTACCTGCTTGTTTAGAGTTTGTCCCTAATAAGATGGAAAGTACTTCAGGTTATTTCAACGAAGATATTCAACAAAAGTACTTTATTCCATAAACTAAAGTAACTCCTATGAGACCCACCACCTGGAGCACTGTATCCAGGCCTCGGGGAGGATCAGGTGCCTGGAGCGCCTCTGCCATGGAGACAGGCAGAGAAAGCTGCGGGCCAGCTCACCTGGAGAGGAGAAGGCTCTGGGGAGAGCTCAGAGCCCCTTGCAGGGCCTGAAGGGGCTCCAGGAGAGCTGGGAGGGACTTGGGACAGGGGATTGGAGTGACAGGACAAGGGGGAACGCCTTCCCAGTGCCAGAGGGCAGGATTAAATGGGATATTGGGAAGGAATTCTTCCCTGTGAGGGTGATGAGGCCCTGGCACAGGGTGCCCAGAGAAGCTGTGGCTGCCCCACCCCTGGAAGTGTCCAAGGTCAGGTTGACCGAGGCTTGGAGCACCCTGGTCCAGTGGAAGGTGTCTGTCCCCATGGCAGGGAGGTGGAATGAGATGAGCTTTTAAGTCCCTTCCAACCCAAACCATTCTGATTCTATGGATGTTCCGAAATACCTGAAATTTTTCTTGTCCTAGCTGGCACATCTGAATTCAGCATCAAGGGAAAAACAGACTCAGAGATTGGATACTTGTTTAAAAAGTGCTATGAAATAGCACTGTCAGCAAAGCAGGAAATAGAAGACAGATTTTGTAAAGAAGTTTTGTTAAGAAGGCTAAGGAAAAAAATTGGTTTAGGTTAAAAAGAACCAGTTCTGCTCACCTGATCTTTGTGTACATGCAGACACAGGCCCCATTGCTTAACTTTTCATAATGCAAACTTCTTGAAAACAGGTTGAGGAGAAGGTAGAATAGCCAATATACGTGACATGGAATTTATACTCGTCCAGCAATAATCATGCAAAGAAAATGAAGCCCAATCCCATGGATGCTACATTTCATGAACTATATGAAATAGCATAGTGCAATTGTATTGTGCATGGGTTTAGGAAAAATTTAAATTGAATATTAAGTCAAAGGTCAGTAGAATTATAGACAGAAACATTTCATTAAAATTTTGGGAAATTATATGGCTAATGACATTGTCTAAAGTAACATTACTTGTCTATGCATTCTTTTCCACCAGAGGGTGCTGGCTGATTTTTAAAAATATGTTATGTAGGGGTCATTTAAGGTGCTGTACATAGCAGAAGCCTAAAACAGGAACAAAAGAAGAGGTTTCCAGTCCTCATTATGACACCTTCAGAGGAGCAGGTGCTGGGTGATTTCCACTGTTAGCAGAGCAGGGTTTATACCCAGGATTTCAGAGGCTGTCCTGCTGTGCTGCATGAGACCTACCTGGGCAGTGAACAACACCATTTTACAGTACATTAAGCATCAGTTTGGGAATTCTGACAGAATCTCATAGTCATTCAGATAAGAAGTTAACTAGTTTTCAGATAGTATTTTCTGAATTCCTGTAGGAAAAGCAGTAACTAATGTATATTTTTGAAAGACTGTAGCCCGTGGACTTCTGTTTTAATGTCCTGACACGGTGATACAGGACTGAGCGGAAAACATTTTGCCAGAGAATTCTGTACTTTTGCTCTGGTGGGAACTGATGCTCTAAGTATTAGAGGAAAGTGTGTTGCTTGGCAGTACACCAATAGGATAAACTCAAATGAGAATAGTCTATTAAATGATTGGAGATTCATATGAAAATAATTTTCTTTAGCCTCTGTGAGGGGGAGGGAAGTGTAGGGAAAATACCTTCCCATATAGTGCCTTTGGCTTTGATTTAGTTATTGGTGTTGTGAGCATCAGGGCTCATTGGCAGATCTCAAATCTATGTTTAAAGTTATTTTTATAGTTTATTCTCAAATTGAATTCTTCTGCTTTGAAAAGCACCCTCATACACATTTAGTTGGGATGTCTGAAGATGTTTAAACTGCTCTGAATTTGATAGGCACTGAAAACCGTTAGTAACCAGGAGATTAGGAAAGACACCTTCTAAATGTATCCTGGGCACCATGCAGTATCCCAAAGCTTCCTCTGCATACCCTCACTAGACTTTTGTTCTCTAGCATGCAAAACTGCAGGCCAGTCTGATGGGCGGGGTGAATCCTGCACGCAGCTCCCAGTCCATAGAGCCAGTGTTTTCCCGCAGTGATGCCTGCACACATTGTCCTGAACGTTGCTTTTAGAGAAGCTGTAAATCAGAGAAAGGTGCACCATCCTTTCGCCTCGTAGCTTCAAGTACCACTCTCAGTTACCAAGAAGCCCGCAAAGCCCTGTTTGGTTGCCTTGCAAGAACACACATGGCCACTGCCCTGCAGCATCATCGCCCGGACCTGAACCTACACCCGGTTTTAGTTTGGAGATTCCGAGAGGTCCGTCGGTGCAGCGGGAAGGGAGAGGCACAGCCCACGCAGCGGCGAGGGAACGCGAACGAACGGCACTTCACCGACCCTTCTCCGGCAGCGGACACCCCGCCGCTCGGGGCCGGGAGGGAGTGCGGGCGCGGTGCTCTGCGGGGCGCTCGGGCTGTTCGGGAGCGCTGCCCCGGGC
>WEIT01026613.1:202192-215119 GCA_013389985.1 Dryoscopus gambensis
GGACCGGCCCGGTTGCTGAGGCGGGGCGGGCACGGGCAGCGGGTCGGGCGGACAGCGAGAGCAGCCGTAGTGCGGGTGTGGGGTGTGGGGGAACAGGTGGAAACCACCTAGGATTGGCCACGTCCTCCTGTGTCTTTAGAAATAAATTTGAAAACTATTTGCATATCATGTGGATGATGCCGTGCGGGTCTTATTAAGAGCCTTGGCTGCGATCTGTTTTCAAATCACTTCAGATAGTTTTTGGTCTAGCTTCTGCAGGCTTGTGTCAGCCTGGGGTTTTGGCATGTAGTGGATAGAGAAGGAATGGAAATTGAAGTTCTTGGTTATAGAAGTATATCGTGCCTTTTGTCTGTGGTTTGTTGTTCTGAACCCAACAAAATGGAGCATATGTACTCTTGTTATACTAATTATTGGAAAAGTTGAAATGCATTGGTGTCTCTGAAATACAGAAGGATATTCCTTGCCTCAGAAACCTTATCTGTGAATGTTGCGATCTGTGCCTTTTATGTCCAACAGATGCTATGATAGTCAGATATTTTTTTCTCTTGTTGACCATTCACGCCATGCCTAGTAGATATTCTTCATGTCTGTGGACAGGAAGATGCTGTAAAGGGCAGAGCTACACACACTTGCTTGTTCATTTTCTGTATGTTGCCCATCCTGCATGATGTAGCACAAGTTTGACGAAAAATAATACAGAACACTTTTAAACCAAGTTATTTTATTTTGTTTTCTGTTTATTTGCCTTATTTTTGTAAAGGGTAGATATCTAGAAGTTGAGGTGTGCTGTAATTACAAGGTTTGCCCTTTACTAAAATGCCACATGATGCAGGGCAGACAACAGGCATCATGTCTGTAGTTTGACTGAAATACTTAAGTAGATACTAACCCATTTTTAACTTGTCATTTTGATTCTTCTATGAACTAGGATAATTTGCTCATGCGAGGAGTGCCTACTGGATAAGTTTTGGGTGTGTGAAAAGAATACTGCTTTTCCAGCAAAAGATAGCTTTGATGCCAATAGGAATTGCATGTATTTAGAGTCTGGAAGATAGACTTTTTTAAGGTGGTGGTTCCCTAGTGATAGAAGGAAAATAAGAGACTGTAGTAGAGGCACAGTTGTAACACCAATTGATCTACAGTGATTTTTACCTTTATCAAAGCAACATGGGCTTTAATGGGATTTTCATGTCAGACTATGTAAAAGAAGCTATCTTTGAGATTATTTTCTTCTCATTTGATGCATAATTTTATTAAACATTAGGTTTTGTAAAAGTTGGTAAAAGGCAAAAGAGGAGGAAAGGGAACGGCTATACCTAATAGAAATTTTACCAAAATGAGTTACCTGAGCAGTATTTTCCTCGGGTTTGTTGCTGATCGTGTTTGGTGGAAGAGCTATGGCTTTATTTGGTGATACAGAGGTAAAAGAATTACTGTATTTGGGTTTGTGTTCATTTTGCTTTGTTCAGGTAAGCCTTGAAGAAAATGGCGTGAGGATGAGCATCATTTACAATTCGTAAAGCACATTGAAAGAAGTGAGTGAAACCAATAAACAACGTGTATTGGCTTGAACCTTGTGTTGATTGACAGAGTGAGGGAGAGTTACAAGCACATATTTAGTGTATATTTAGCTACGAAATTCGTCATGCCTTGCTCTTCCCTCTGTCAGGTATATGTAGTTCTTTTGAGTTTGGGAATTTATCACATAGCAGTGAAACTAGAATGGGGAACTAACAATGAAAGTTGTGAGGGAGAGGTAAGAAGAAAAATACCAGTGTGCATGTTTCAGGTGAGGAGTGCCCAGTTTTAGAGGAACTGGGTTGTGAAATAAGCGTCACCATAATCCTGTTTCCTGGTATTTACAGGAATGTTATGCTTTTAAGCAAGCAATACAACTGCTGAAAAGCCAGAGCTAGACCCAAAAACAGACTAATGGAGGTGTGCAGCAAAATGGGTTGAGTGCACAGCGGCCTTATTCCACTGTAAGTATGCAACTGTATTTAAAGTTACATGCAGTTTCATATTTTCACTTACATTCGATAACCAGAGATAACAGAAGTGTCTTTCGGTTCTCTTCTGTTTAGAGAACTTGAGTTGTAATAGTATTTTACTGTAATTTGCAGATACATGTTTCTTTTCCTGTAACAGTTTCATGAAGATTCCCTTAAAGTATAACTTCCCTAAGCATTTATCTTTGTCTTCTAAGTTATTCAAGTTTGCCGACTTGCTTGAAGGGGTAATCACTTTTGAAGGAGGACTTCTGCTGGTGAGAGCACTGCAGCTCTGTCTTGATATGGATCAAGACAGTATTGGGTTCTTTGCTTGGGCGTTTTTATTATTTATTGTTTGTTCTTTTTTGAGAACATGTATTGCTTTTGTAATTACTATTGTCAATCAGAAATGTTTTTCACTTTGTTCCCTTTGACATTATGCAGCAGTGCTCTTCCTGTTTGTGCTCCATTTATGTGGAGTCATTTCCAGTTAACAGATGATAACTAGGGTTGCATGGTTATAAAGGTGATTATTTTTTACCAGGTGCCAACAGGCAGTCTCCACGAACTGCTTTTGTAGGATGACTCCTGCTACCATTCTGATGTCTGATACCAAATTCTGAAAGTCGTATCCTCTGAGGAGCAGCTGAGGGCTTTGTGATTACCTAGTTTGGAGAAAAGGAGGCTGAGCAGCAACCTTGTTGCTCGCTGCAGCTTCCTGAGAGGGCATGTGGAGAGGGAGATGGTGATCTTTTCTGCCTGGAATCCAGGGGCAGGACATATGGAAATGATTCAAAGCTGCACCAGGGGAGGTTCAGACTGGACATCAGTAAGCATTTCTGTAGTTGAGAGGGTGGACAAATACTGGAAACAGGCCTCCCAGAGAGGTGGTTGGTGCCCCCTGCGTCTCAGTGTTTTAGAGCCTTTGAACAATGTCCTTAATAACATGCTTGAAGTTCTGGTCATCCCTGAAGTGGTGAGGCAGTGAGACTAGATGATCACTGTATGGCCCTTCCAACTGGAACTACTCTGTTCTAAATTTATTTTTGAAAAACCCCAAACCCTACTGGTTACTTTGGTTGGTTCTGACCAAGTTTATCAGTGCCTGGATGGGGCCCTAGTGCACTTTAATTGTTTTCACTGAACCAGTAGTCCAGCTAATTTAAGCTTAAGAAAGAACAGTTATCTTTTGGTAGAATACTGAACTATGTTTTCTTAAAAGCATTTTGCAGCTCTCAGTTCATGATACAGTGGTATTAGGAAAACCATAATCAACTAATGAAAATAGTAAGTAAATGTTCTTTGAAATCAGCTAATCTGGTTGACATGTGGAGTCCAGAATGGCCGAATTAGGGCTGATAAGAAACATGCCTAGCTCAGCATTTTTCCCTCCAGTGAAAAAATCAGTAAGAACAACGGTCATCAGTGGTTGCTCACATGGTTTTTGTATTTGCTGAAAGCAGTGTGAGCAGTCAGTAACTTCATGTGCTCTGCTAGCATTCAGAAATTAGACTACAGGGACTTGCTTGGCCAAAAGTAGTTTTCTGTGCTTAAGCATCTTGGTGACTTTCCTGTGAGCTGAGTAACCAGTACTGAGACTGAACTTATGGGCACTTTACCTGCATTGCATGCATATTACTAACAGCAATATCAAATTTGCATTTTGCTTTCAGAGAATGTTGCTTCTGTGGCATAGATAACAAAACTTGACAAATGCTGGTAAAATAGTGGCTATAAGGTTTACTTCTGTGCTTGGTTTTAATGGTGGTATTTTGGGGGTTTTTTTCCAGTTGTTTTTGCACTGTCTTCAGTTTTGCTTCAGAGAGCGCTACATATCTAAATGGGTTTGTCGAATTGGCAAAGAAGAACCGACAGCCTCTGGTGGTAGGTATCCTGATTTATCCACTTTGCTTCTGGCAGCCTGTGACGGAGATCTACTGCAGTGTGCCCATGAACCTTCTGTGCAAACAGATAAGGTGTTTTCTTAGTTTTGATTTTTAACACTGTTTGCATAATGCATCATTTTAATGATTAACCTGAGCAAGTGGAAAGAAATTGTAAGAATCAAAAGCTGTGAAAAAAAGTTGTATGTCATTTTAGTGACTTTTAACCTTTTTTGCCAACATATTGGATCTTTGATAATTTTGAGAATTTCAGAAATTTCTTTTTAATCTTGTCAGCATGAAATACTGCAAGTACAGGGGAGTATTATTTTTAATATTTTTCTCTGTGTTGTCTGACAGCCGCTTCATACCGTAGGCTTAGTGTTAGCTCCTGTGTTACTTTGTGTGCAGAGTGATGCTTTCTGCAGGTGGGGAAGCACTTCAAATGCCCAAGTGGACTTGACTTATTGCTCCCTAAGACTTTCATCAAGGTAGCAAAACAAGTGGGTGTGTAGAGGAGTATTTTTTATAGATGTGAATCTCGGAGAAATCTTTGCACATGGGAAGAAGCAGTGCATTTTTAATGCCTGTGTTATGTTGGAAACATTTGCGGGGAGCTATAAGGGGAAGGGAATCTATTTTGATCCTGTCTAGAATGAAAGTTTCTAGCCTTGAAAGATTTATGTATGTGCTGAATGTTGAAAGGCAAAATTATATTAGTGCTTTTGAGTTTAGGTATTAAAGCAATTTTGTCTCACTTTGATATAATGAACACTAAGACTTGGTGTAAAACTGAACTTGGGCATGATACAAGTTCACAAATGGGATTTTTCTTTCCCCTTTCACAGCATTATTGATTCCTTACACCCTGGAGAGCCTATTCAGAAAGGCAGGGATGGAGGACATAAGAATATTTTTGTGGCGTTAATGTAAATGCCACACATTAAAGAAATTACATCCACAGAATTACTTTCCTCTTCAGTACTGTGAGGACTATTAAGAAGAGCAGTGCCAGACCTCGAAATACTTAGCAGTCTGTTAGTGCTTAAAATATGAGTTAATTTTATTAGGAGACAAGGTAAAAGAAATTGAATCTTGCCTTATTTAGCAGAGAAGACTTCGGCATTATTTGAAGCAAAATTAGTGACTTATTTCATGTGAGATCCTGGGGAGAATTGTTTGTCTTTGTAGGAATGAGAAGTGAAGAGCTCATCTTTATAAAGAGAGTAAAATAAGAGGTTATTTTTATTCTTAACTTTTTGCTTTTTCAGAATTTTTCTGTTGATGTGATCAGTGTTGGGGGAGGGAATGCAAGGACTCGGAGATGTGGCAGTATCCCTAGCTGCACATACGAGCAACTACAGATTTTGCTGAAAGAGTCCATGTCCAGGAATCAGTGGCAGTGCTTGCCATGGGCTCATCCGTGTGTGCTGGGAGAAATGATGACACAACCATGTGGTTTGTTTTCTCAGTTAAAGAGAATCAGAGCTTGAGCTGACTTGCCAGTTCTGTAAGCAGTTTGTGGTAGCCTGCAGTTTCTGGGACTTTGTCCTGCCTAGGAGGGACTTTATATAAAACCTAATTCCACATAAATGACAAATAATACACTTTTTTTCCCCCTGCATTTCTTGAGTTGAGTGGAAGTAAGGGTAAGGACTTGGTATGGCTTTAGCAATATTCAACTGTACTCCTTCACACCTGGTACCTGGAAAAGAAAAGAGCATCTGTCTCCTAAGATAATTTTGTTTCCTAAGTCCTTTGCTCCAAGAAAGAAAAATTAAATCTCTGGTATTGCTGGGTTATTTTCTGTGTGCATTTTGGTTCTTTTATAGATTTTATTTATTCCACAAATAATTTGCTTTGCAGGAATTTCTGTTTTCAACCAGTGCTGGCTGAGCTGAAACTTCCTGCATCTTGTGGAGAGCATGTATAAAAGGAATGACCTCATGGCCAATGTGATGGTCACCTCTGCCACTCCAGAGGTACAGTTTCTTGGGTTTTATTAGCTTCTGTATCAAAATGGAAATTCTGGCTTGTTTCAGCTTTCACAGAAGCCCTTTCCGCTACTAGTCAAATACCACACCATTTCTAAGAAAAAGAACTAACATGGCAAGAGAGTAGTTGTAGAACACTCCATGGTTCTTGGTGTTAATAGCCACGTTTTTTATTGTTGTTGCTGATGATTACTCATTTTGTTTAGTTTCAGATAGCATTTTTGACCTATTATTATCAATTAGTGAGTTCAATGTTATATACCATCAAAATGGAGTCAGTCAGAAATAGAACCCAGAAATATCCAGCTGCATTTTTTCCTTTTTTTTTTTTTTTCTTTTTAATTTACTGGTCTGCTAGTGAGAAAGTGCTCTTAAGATTTTGTTCATTTTAATATTTGTATCCTTTGGAGACCAGGCGGCTCTTTTGTGCTACTTCCAAAACCGTTCCATGCTGAAGTGCTGTGTGCAGCTCACAGTCTGTTTGGTGCTCCGTGACAGCCAGCGTAACACTGCTTGGGAATGAGCTGCCTGAGGTTTTCTAGTTTTTTGCTTTCATCTAGTGTTATGGTGACATGTTATTAATCAGCTACAGTAAAGCTTGTCCTGTAAAGCACACGTTTTAAATGTGGGATTGGAGAAACTCTTTTTCAGCTTTAAGATGGAGACTAATACTGCATATATCTTCCAAAGTTGGGTGCAGCCTGGATTTATAAAGGACCGTATTGATAATCTGTTATATATTTTCTCTTTTCCTTTTCCAGACTTAATCAAATCTTGTGAAGACCCTTTTCAGTTTTTCACTGCCAGGTTTTTTGTTTTGCCACATTAAATAAATAAAATTGAGATCCATAGCTTTCAATAAGTCTACAGGGCTTTCCGGATTGTTGAATATATAATAAACATTGCTTATCTATACATAATTTTCTTTGGATTCACATATTTTCAGTGCTTGTAACAACTGCCTTGTAACTAATTATTTATCATTGCAAGGACAGTTTCTGTGCTAGGGCTTAGTGTCTTTGGAGTGAGGAACATCAGAAATCTTTTGGAAGTCCAACAAGACTGTATTAATCTTGATCCTTTACTCACTTCCCTCAGTAGATACTGAGGCATTGCTTCTCTTTCTGAATGCTGACTTGGCACTTTCCTGATACAGCATAACTGTCTGCAATTCTACTAATTCCCCTTTATTCTTCTCTTGGGTTTGACCAGTACCAATGTCAGCCTTTCGTAATCAGTAGTGTGCAGGTTAAATTTGAGAATGTGTCAATTTTCCCTTTGTTATAATGTTATGGATAGAGCAGCTTGACTTGGGTCTACCCACTCTTTACTTTGCACATTTATTTTTAAAAAATTGTATGGAATATGAATCTTCAAAATCTCAACACACTTCCTTTTGTGTGACAGCTCTTTCATTCAGTGAATGATTTTTAAAATGGCTTTCTAAAGCTGAAAATTTCATAGAGCTAAAATTGTCACTGTAGGTTTTGCAGAAGGAAGTTGGAAACATTTGTGAACAGTGCAAAACTAAATTTGATAATTTGGTTTCTGAAACTTTTTGAAGTTCATACATTTTCTTGTCATTACTTAGTATTTTCACACATATTTATGTCCTGAATTTGAGATGAAATTCATCATTCTGCAGATAAGCCTACTATTTTTTCTTTGTAGGGTAGTAGCAGCTCAGATTCTCTGGAAGGGCGAAGTTCAGATTATGCCAATAAAAGCTACGATGCAGTTGTATTTGATGTGTTGAAAGTGACTCCTGAGGAGTTTGCTGTAAGTAGAAATGTTATTTTTCCATTTAAACTTGTATAATATTCAGCGCTTGCAGAGTACTAAAAAATACGTGAAATCCTTTTTCTTAAGAGAATATGTTTTAAATAAACTTTCAGTGTTCTTGAAAACAAATTTCTGATTTTATCGGTCTCAGTAAAGTAAGCCTGTCTTGGGATATAATCATTTAGTACTAATACACAGCATATTTGTTTTACTGTATAAAGTCATTTGCATTTTTTTAAGTCTTTTAGGAGACCCTAGCGTAGTTTTAAAGGTGGTAGTTATAGAATCATAGAATCCTAAAGGTTGGAAAAGACCTGTAATATCATCAAGTCCAACCTTGGCTGCTAAACACAGTCTGATTAATGTTTTTTTAATTGACAAATATTCAGCTTCTCTCCAGAAACAACAGTTTCTTAAAAGGAGAGAAGAAGCTTACAGAGAGGAAACAATTTCCTTTCTTTGATAACAATTTTTCAGTGTTAAACCGAATGCAGAATTGCAGTTTTGACAAACATCCAATGCAATTCTTGTCCTTGCTCCTTGTTTTTAATTTCCATGTTAACTTGCTGGGGTACTGGAAAGAGTGAGGATGAAAGCTACCGCACATAGTTGAATGTTTTCATTAATAATTCTGAGCATCAAAATGATATTTCATTGTTTGATAAAAGTTTGTTTAATACCTGTTCACTAAAAAAAAATCTTGGAGATAGGCCTACCTTATTCCTTTAAGTTTGTCACTTTGGAGCAGACTTTGAGCCTTTTTTAACACTGATACAGAATACATAGATGAGAGCTGTTAGGTAAAATTATAAAAATATTTGGATGGCAAATCTGCATCAACTCAGTTTAAAAATCCCAAGGCTGTTGCTCCTAGTTATGCAGGTTCAGATGATCCATGGTCAAGGACTGCATTCAGAAATTAATAAAGCCACAATTTAGATAGGACTGTAAAATCATGGGACAATAGGTGTGTCAGGTTTCATTAGAATACAAGTTTTAAGTCCAAAGACAGCCCAGAACATAGAGTGTAGTCTACGTTTGTGATTATCTGGAAACTGTATTTATAAAATTATGAAGTCAAGATAAAGTTGCTTTTAAGTTTAAACTCATCAGTTTTCTATTTCTGCTGCTTTTGGTTTGAGATGGAAGCATGTTGATTGAGGCTCTTTATTTAGTACTACGCTTTAAAACCGCAGATGTATGCAGCCATACATCCTTATATCATTGTAACATTTATGTAACTCAATTCCAAACTTTTGTAAGCTTTTTTCTCTCCAATTCCATTTGCCACCTGTAGCCGTGAGCAAAACGAGCAAAAACCCCACTAACATGCAGAGAAATGAAAATCCGTAATGTGTGTCTGTAGGACTGAAAATCTGTGTATGACCCCTTTAAAGCATATTCCAGTCATAACTAATTAACATAAAATAATTTATTTCCTTATGTATACTGCTCTCTGTATGACAGGCATATAATTCTTCCTGCCATTACTGTCTCAGGCACTTACTGAATAACGGGAGGGCTCTCAAGCAGAGCTGTTCCCCTTGGACTGGGGCAGTACCGAAGCCTTCGCGTGGGGACGGCCGGGAGGGTTGTGCTGTCCCTCAGGACGGGCACGGCTGCTCGTGCTGGGTCAGCTTGGGCAGGCAGGGCCCAGGGCAGGGCTGCTGAGCTCTGCTCAGGGAGGAGTATGTGTATGGTCTGTAGGTACTGAAGGGCAGATGGAAATATGTCATTGTTAGCTCTTCATAGTACATGATGTAAAATTCTGTCTTCATTGCAGAGCCAGATAACATTGATGGATATGCCAGTATTTAAAGCCATACAGCCTGAGGTAGGTTTTCTTAAATCATCTGCTTACATCTTTGGAATTCAGTGCCTGAGGAAATGAGACGATTTAAATAATACTTTTTTGTTCAAAAATGCTCACCTTCTTGTGCTGCACTAATATTTTTCTAGGCATATTCCTTGTTAGCACTATGAATCCACAATCCAGCATGAGTTACTTGGATTTGTCATCTGCTGCCAAAGGAGATGACTGTGCTTTTCTGGAAGTCTTCTTGTCTTGCTTTTATTGGAGTGTTTCTTCAGGATAAGTTTATCAAGCGTAAAAATTCTGTATTCTCCCTTCTGCTGCTGATTTTCAACTCATATCTGATTTCAGAGTGTGACTCATGCATCTGGCCATAATCTGTATTTTAGGCTGCATCAGCTGCTTGATAAACTTTTTAATTTGTATGACCATTTTTAAGATTCAAAATAATAAATGCTGGGAATAAATCAGCCCAAACCCTTAAAAGTTAGCGTATTATTGTCTTTTAAGATTTTAACCTTTTAAGGAGGACACAGAGTGGAACTCAAGGCCTGTTGAGGAAAAGCAATCAAAATTAACATAGACATTTGAAAATCAGTAATAATAAGAACTTGAGAAGTGAAGAATAAAAGTAGTTATCAAAATATGACAAATTTGCATAAAGATATGATAATTTGATTTACTGCAAAAGGTACAAGAATCACATGGCTCCTGCTTCAAGTGTTTTAATATAAGAATATGTACTTACATCCATTATGGCTTGTTACCTTCTTGTCCTACGGTTGGAATATCATGATTATATAAAGGGAAGCCCCTGCCCCCCCATAATGTCAGCAGAACTGGAAGTTCTGACAATATCAAGTAGGGGCGGTCAATTTTAGAAGGTTTTTAGTGGAAACTCTATCCACCTAATTTGGTCACTAAGAAAACAAGCCATCATTTATTACAATGGTTCAGAGAGATTAGCAGACTTCTATTTTTAAAAAGACAAATTTTTATTTTCCTTCCTATACTATCTGTTGTCTGTCCTTCCTGTCAGATGATTTTTCTCCCCCCCAAGAACACCAACACAGTTTTATAGCTGAAAACACTTTCATGCTTCTGAAATTACATGTGTGCTCCAGGCAGCTGGGGAGACTTTTCCTTCCAGTGGGAAAAAAAAAGGCAAATGAATAACACGATAAGAAATTAGCAATACCCTGAGAAAAATCTGCTAACAAAAAATTTTCAGTATGTACAAATTGATACAGAGATACTTTTTCATGAGGAAGTTTTGCTTATACAAATATCAGAACAAAACGGAGGGAGATTTTTATTCTACCTACCTTTGCCAAAAGCAGAGGTAGTGTCATACTCTGAGGAGATGAATGAATAAAAAAATAAAATACAAAACTATAGATGTTCATTTTTAAAGCAAATTTTGCATTTATTTTAGTTGCCATGAAACCTGAGTCATAGAATTTTATAGCAAAAAATATCCCAAAACAATTGATTCGCTGTTCTTTTCCTTTGTCATTGCTTCATTTTGCCTTTTGGAAGTGAAATTTCCTGGAGTCCTACTCTGGCAAGTAGATGTAACTCAGTGAGGAGTGATCAGAAAGAAAACTATTGTATTTTCAGCTTCTGCTAGAATACAGGTCTTTGAATACGTAGCAGTTACCATGAACTATTATTTGTTAATTGTACTTTCTGATTTTAATTTTATTGGAATCATTAGTATAGTTTGTTTGCCAAAAATAAACAACTGTTGCTATCCTGAAATTCTGCCAACTGTAGGACTAGGTTTTAAGGCAAGAACTAGTCTGTGTATTTGTCATGAACCTGTGCCTTGTTATTAGGTAAATTATTAGACTAAGAAGGTTAAAATTTTCTGGTTGAAATTTAAGGTTTTACTCTTTTAACATGACCTTATGCATCGATGGAAATACCTAAGATTATAGAGTTTTGGTTGCTAAGTCTTATCTCAAACACACAACCATCCTTTAAATGTGGTATTTGCCGAGGCTTTTTCGTGCTTTTCAACAGCTGTTACTAAAAAACACATCTGCATTTTACTTTGCAGAGTTTAGTAAGAGGATGTCTAGTTAAAAATTCTTTGTTCTCTAGCAGAAAGAATTTACATTCTAGATTTGTATGTAACTTTATTTAGCTTTTTTTCCCAAGTCCTGAAATCACAATCTCCAGAAATTTCAGGGTTTTGCACACTTGATGGGAAAGTTTCCTGTGACTGTGCACATTGAGGAAACTGCCAGCATCCTTCCATACAAAAAAAAAAAGAGATGAAGTGTAATTCTAGAACGTGGTATATTGTAGCAGTATTAAAAAAATCATCAGGAGTATTTTGAATCACTCACTTTTATCAGCCCTCCTATTCAGTCTGAATTTTAAACCTGGGCAAATGATTTTGCTCTACACAGGATTTTCCATTGTTACTCACTAGACCTCTTGCAACTGCTTAGTATCCTTAGGTTACTGACCTCTTGTACTTTTCTGACAAAGGTAAATTTTGCTGTCCCTAGTAGAGTGTCTGAGATTTTTTTTTTTCCACATAAACATATGATTTCCAATATCAAAAGACCAGACATGGACTGTTCATGTGGGGAATCTGTGTCCTGACTGATGCAAATTGACATTTTTATCTGCAGAAAGTTTAAGTGCTGGAGATTGGGATTCAAAATATGTTTGGAACTGGTAATGCTTTTCCTGCTGCTCACACAGGCATGTACAGATCTCTAGAGTGTGTTCCATTTATCAGCAT
Source organism: Dryoscopus gambensis (assembly GCA_013389985.1). Taxonomy (NCBI): domain Eukaryota; kingdom Metazoa; phylum Chordata; class Aves; order Passeriformes; family Malaconotidae; genus Dryoscopus; species Dryoscopus gambensis. The sequence goes on from WEIT01026613.1 coordinate 214,414, forward strand.
TACAAAGTGCTTTTCAGAGGCAGAATTCTCTTTGACTGACTCTTGCCTTTTCATGTGAAGGTGTCTAAAGTTAGTAGTGTACATTTGGAAAGTTGAACAACATTTTGATGGAAACTGAGACTTGTGGTTCTAAAAACAGAAGAGTGATTTAGAGCTAGTGTTAAGGAGAATTCATTTCTGTTTTTTAAGGCGATTTTAAAATGTGTTTCCTAGGAACTAGCCAGCTGTGGATGGAATAAGAAAGAAAAACACACCCTTGCTCCAAATATTGTTGCCTTTACTAGGAGGTTTAACCAGGTAAATAATTTGATTACTGTCATGAACAGGTACTGTTTGACACCTGTCTCTGAGTATAAATTTAAACAAAACTACTCATGTAAATTAAAACCTATTTTTGCAAATGAGGATTAAGATTTTTGAATGACAGCCTCTGTTTTCAATTGCTTTGTCCACATTTTCATGTTGTTCCTGTAGACCATTTGCTCCTAATTATTAGTTCCTAATGTGTTTTGCTATGGTGCAACATTAGCAATTTTGTTCCTTTTTTTGTGTTTCACTTGCTCATTCAGTTATCTTGGTGTTGTCTCACTTCTCTACCTCTTCTGGTGGTAACGCTTCAGGGCAGCTGCAGTGATACAGATGAGAATTCATGGGATCAGAACTTTCTTCTTTCCTTACCCTGTTTTCTTTCTGGAGCATTGTGAGA
>WEIT01026614.1:1545-32942 GCA_013389985.1 Dryoscopus gambensis
ATAGACCTTCAGCCTCCCGGTTTGGAGGACAGGCCCCCTCACCTTACCTGCCCTCTGCCCCCCCTAAAGGTACTTCTTCCCTCTTTCTTCCCCCTCCCATCTTCCCTGATGCCTCTCCCTTCATCCCGCCTCTCTTTTCCCCTTTTGGGTATTTCCATCCTTTAGGCTCCTCATCCATCCCTTCCTCAAGCTCCCCATCCCACCTCAACCCCCCCACCCTTGAATCGCCCTGGGTCTCTCTGTGCTCCTCCATCCTCCTCCTCCTCCTCCTCCTCCTTCTCCTCCTCCTCCCTTTCCCTCCCTTCTCCCCTGCCCCTTGGTCCCCTTTCCTGTGTGCCACCATGACCGTGATGGCTGGAGAGAACATGGACGAGACTTCTGCGCTACCTGGCCACCCCCAGGATAGCTACCAGCCCGCTGCCCACGACGACCACGAGTGCTGTGAGCGCGTGGTGATAAACATTGCGGGACTGCGCTTCGAGACGCAGCTGAAGACTTTAGCCCAGTTCCCCAACACGCTGCTGGGCAACCCCAAGAAGCGCATGCGCTACTTTGACCCCTTGCGCAACGAGTACTTCTTCGACCGCAACCGGCCCAGCTTCGATGCCATCCTCTACTACTACCAGTCCGGGGGGCGGCTGCGCCGGCCCGTCAATGTCCCCCTGGACATGTTCTCTGAGGAGATCAAATTTTATGAGCTGGGCGAGGAGGCCATGGAGAAGTTCCGGGAAGATGAAGGATTCATTAAAGATGAGGAGAGACCCTTGCCGGAGGGGGAGTACCAGCGCCAAGTGTGGCTCCTCTTTGAGTACCCAGAGAGCTCTGGGCCGGCAAGGGTTATTGCAATAGTCTCTGTCATGGTGATCCTCATCTCCATCGTGATCTTCTGCCTAGAGACATTACCTGAGCTGAAGGAGGACAAGGAGTACACAGTGCACCGCACTGACAACACCACCCAGGTCTACAAATCCAACATCTTCACCGATCCCTTCTTTGTTGTGGAGACCCTGTGCATCATCTGGTTCTCCTTTGAGCTGGTGGTGCGCTTCTTTGCTTGCCCTAGCAAGACTGATTTCTTCAAGAACATAATGAACTTCATTGACATTGTGGCCATCATCCCCTACTTCATCACCCTGGGCACCGAGATGGCTGAGCGGGAGGGAACTCAGAAAGGAGAGCAGGCTACCTCCTTGGCCATCCTGAGAGTCATCAGACTGGTAAGAGTCTTTCGAATCTTCAAACTCTCCCGGCACTCTAAGGGCCTCCAGATTTTGGGACAGACCCTCAAAGCAAGTATGAGAGAGCTAGGTTTACTAATCTTCTTCCTCTTCATTGGGGTGATTTTGTTCTCTAGTGCGGTATATTTTGCTGAGGCTGAAGAACCTGAGTCTCATTTCACAAGTATCCCTGATGCTTTCTGGTGGGCGGTGGTATCCATGACCACTGTGGGCTATGGTGACATGTACCCTGTGACAATTGGAGGCAAAATCGTAGGCTCCTTGTGTGCCATCGCTGGTGTGCTCACCATTGCCCTGCCTGTCCCTGTCATCGTGTCCAACTTCAACTACTTCTACCACAGAGAAACAGAAGGGGAAGAACAGGCTCAGTTACTTCACGTTAGCTCCCCTAATTTAGCCTCTGACAGTGATCTCAGTCGCCGCAGCTCCTCCACAATCAGCAAATCTGAGTACATGGAAATCGAAGAGGATATGAATAATAGCATAGACAATTTTAGAGAGGCTAATCTCAGAACTGGCAACTGCACTGTAGCCAACCAAAACTGCGTTAATAAAAGCAAGCTGCTGACTGATGTGTAAACAAAAAAAGAACAAAACAAAGTCCCCACTCACAGCTTGAAGACTTTAGTGACACAGTCACACTTTGTAGATGCTTTACTGATAGTCTTTGAATGCTTTATTTACCTCGTAAATGCATTGTTGCATTGCGAATCTTTGCTCTGCGATAAAGAAGCTTCCAGGATCCATGAAAGATAAAATTTTGTTTATTTTCAAAAAAGCATTTTCCACCTGGTAAATGATAACCATTTGAACTAGTTTAGTTTTAAGCCGTTATGACGCTAGACCTAAACTTTTCCTCTCCCATCTCCTCTTTTTCTTTTTTTCCTTTTTTTTTTTTTGGATAAAGTTATCTTAAACTAAGCAAGACAGTTTTTAGAGCTATTAAGCATATGCATGGATTCCAGTAAAAATATTCTGCAAAACTGCACAGTTGCAAGAAAGTGCATCAGATACTAATAGTAAAAAAAGATCAGCCAAAACCTGCGGTGAGCATTTGCCGTGGTGTTTATGAAGGAGTGCAAATTTTCCTTCCGCCCCCTCTGTGAAAGATTCCATCCTTCCAACCTACAGATCCACACAGCACCTTATTAAAAAACCTACTTAAGCCTGGTCTCTCTTGCTGTCCATAGAAGAAATAGCCTAAAAGGAGAATAACAAACAAAACTGAAGACAAAACATCTGCAATGCTGCTAAGTTCTCTCACATGCAGATGATAGAAACACACTTTTTCCCCGCTCCCTGTTCGGAACTGGATACAAAACTTTAAGCCCCTCTGTTGCAAGATAGCACAACGGAGTTTAATATAAGCATGTTTGAATTTGATACTATTTATTTTATGATCGCATGCTTGAAACGTTACCTCAGACGATAGCGGATAAGCTTTAGTTTGAACAGAATCTTCTAAAAATAGGTCCTTTCTCCTCTCTTTTTTTGTTTCTTTTTCTTTTTCTTTTTGATTTGCATTCACCAGAAGTGCACTCCTTAATTTATTAAATCGTTGACTAGTAATTTAAAGTACTGTATTTAAGTGCGTATGTTAGTCAAATGGGAACAATAACTTTTGGAGATCAAAGCATGTTCAAATATTCAGCATTATGGCCTATTTGAATAAAGTGTAACTTGAATTAATTAGTGCATGAATTCAATGATAATAATAATAATAATGATGATAATAATAACAACAATAATGATAACAATAAAAATAAAAAAAAATGCGCTTGATAGACTGAGGGCCTGAATGAACTGATTAGAGAAACCTGATTGTTTTCCTGCATTGCTCAGGGAAATGTGTTGGCTTTTGTCCAGGCGTTGTCGGAAAGGAACATATCCCATCCCTTAAAGGGAAAGCTATATGGAAAATTAAGAAGTCAAGTTATATATAGCAACACCTACAAACCTAGTATCCTCTATAGATGAAAGGTGCAGATGCATGATTTTTGGTGCATTCTCAGAATGTAAATGAAACTTATCTATTTTATGCATCCAAATTGCAGCAGCTGGTTTCTTTTGCAGTCATTGGTTGAGACTTCTTTGTACCCCCCCAAAACTCACTGAAGAGACTCAGCAGATTGATGGAGAGAGTTGTGCAGTGCCTTTATCTTACACCCCCCAAACTGCTGAAAGTGCCTCCAGGAACTGAGTGGATCAGAGGGAAAGGGCAAGGAGTCAGTCCACTGTCAGGGGTGTCCTGTGCTGTCTCCTGGCACAGCACGGAAGGGTTTAGGGATAGAAGGATCAAGTGTGAGTGAGAGGAATGCAGAAGAGGCGGGCAGAGACCACCAGTGCCCATGGGATACTTTCCTTCCCCAGCCAGTCTGATGCTGCAGGGCTCAGCGTTTGCTTCTGCCAAATAAGTCATAGTTGTGTTCATGCAAGGCTTCAGATTTCCCCAGGTTGTTCATAGAGACATCGCTGCCATCACTGTACCTGCCCTTCCTTTCCCTGAGGTGGCTTTTTGGCACCTTGTCCCTGCAGGGCAGGGGGCAGGAGGAACACGAGCTCTGGCATCACCCAGTCAGGCAACCACACTGAAGGACTCTCCTTTCCCTTAGATTCCCAAGGAGGTAGGTGGGAAAGGCTTTGCGGGGCCCTCCCATCCCTGTCTCCTCCATCCCTTTTCAGATCTTAGATCCCATCTCAGCCTTTGAGCCATGTTCTTCTTTCTGGTCCCTAATCTTACCCTACTTCCATCATTTCCTGGTGAGGGAAGCAATGCTAGGAGAAGGTATCTTCTGCAACATGCCAGCCTTGACTGCTAGGCCCTGGAAGAGAATGACCTTTGATATGAACTAACGTAGGCACTAATCTTAATTTTTCAAATGGACAAAGTTGAGGATCTTCATTCTGCACTTAGCATGTGGCCAACTGCTGTTGAACACGTCTCCTTCCACACTGTACAGATCCTTTCCTCCCCTATCTTTCTGATATATGTATATATGTGTATAAATATATATATATATGTCTGTCTGCTCCTGTGTGTGTCACATGCATATGCAGACACATGTATATAAAAAATAAAATAAAATAAAATAAAATCGAGGCACTTACAGTTAAAAACCAACCCTAACTCTGCAGTTACGCACAAGCTAGACCTGCCAGGTTTCCAGAAGGACTTGACTTTACTTCTCACTGTGTGACTTCTGTGAATCTTAGCGATGAGAAAGATCAAGAACTGAGGGAGCTCTTAACTCCTGCAAGAAGTGCAAAGCATCAGATAAAACAGGGCATTACATCCTCCAGGTAGATGTTGTAAAGCTTCTTTCCTGCTCACGCCCTTGCCCGTTGTACACCTCTCTCCCCGTTAAATTCCAGTGGTCCTGATCTTCCCAAACTCTTGAATCCTAGAATAGGACTTCTGATGTCAGAATGGACTTGAATGCTGCACTCAGCTTATAAAACCACCATCTGACTAAACTAAACAGCAATAATCAATTCAGTGCTAAGGGACTGATGATCAGAAGGATGCATTTGGGAGATGAGGCCTCACTTGGGTAACTTCTGCCCCAGCTGGGTGTGCACAACTTAATTTAATGTGCAGAGTGATGATCATTCTGCTTATGCACAGAGAAAAGTGCTGCATGCAGCGATTCTTTGTCAGGAGACCGGGGCGGATCATTAGGACTTGTGGTTTGGGGAGCCTGAATGTTGCTTTGTCCATTTATAGCTCACTGCAAAGGATCTCAATCCATATGGAGTACAGGAATTAACCTCATGTAGCATAGGCATGCATTTTCGACAAGTTTGACACAAAAAAAATAAACAACAAACAACAAGGCGCTTACGTCCTTTACACAGGAGTGCTGAAATGTCTTTGTGGGCCTGAAGGTGCACTTAACAAACTGCCTGCTCTTATCAGCAAGCATCCTTTTTTTCTGTTTCTTTATTTCCTTTCTTTTCTTTTTATATCTTTTTTTTTTTCTTTTAGCCCTTCTGTTTCTTTTTGCCACACACAGACTCTAAGGGGTTTTTAATGTAATTGGAAGAGGACTGGAAATGAGCTGGTGGCCAGTTTAGTGCTTCTCTGAAAGAGTCAAGAGAATTCATTTGGTAGGGACCTCCTGGAAGTGATGCCCATGTTACGCTGGACAGGGAACTCGGTGGATATGGCAGTCTTTAGTTTGATGAGGGGAACACAGCTTTTCCAGCAGAAGGAGTCATTCCCCAAGCCCCCTTTACCACCCACTGCTCTGTGCCTCTCTGTGCTTCTTAGCTGGTCCTGTGCAGCTTTTCCTTTGTCCACTCAGGGAAAGGGGTGAGGGAATTTACCTGGCAAGGGCAAGGCAGCAGTGCACTGCAGTGCAGAGGCAGGAATGAAGCGGAGAGGAAGTAGGCAGGAATCCCATAGGCTGGTATCCCTGCCAGAATTCCCCATCTGGTCCTACCATACTTAGCTCTAGAGCACTAGGGAGAGGCAGCGGAGCAAGGGGGAGAGTGAAAATGAAGGACTCTGTGCCCCATTCCTTCACAGAACTGAGACGCTGCTGCCAGACTGCCAAAAGCTCAAACCCTCTGTGTGGCAGCTCCAGCACAGGACATGAACTGGATTTACTCGCCTTCATGAGGAAGTTAGGGTGCAGTAAGCCAGGCTGTGAGTTCACAGCATCCTAGCAAACCCCGTGCAGATTCTCTACATGGGGTCTCCTGACCTTTATCTCCACCGGGGACTTCAAGAAAGCTAATCTGAATTAATGAAAGGTGTGCATTTAAAGTAGATTTGTTAAACTGCTTTAAAGCCCAGCATGGACATTCTGTTGCAGTATTAAAGCAGCCTTAATCTGATTTGGAGTCATTCTTTTTGAAAGGGAAGTAACCTGAATTGAATTAAGGCTGCTTTAATTCCGAACACAATGGGGCTTAATGCAGTTTACCTCATCTGCCTCACAAGTCCATTCAGAGAGAGAAGCCTGTAGTAATCATGAGATGTACTGGAAGTGACCCCACTGTGCCGGGGGTGGCTGGCCAGAGCGTGCCCACGTGCAGCAGAACTCTTGGTACACGAGTGCTGCAGATTCACAGCCTGGCTTACTGAGGGGGTAACTAACACTTGATCCTATCCTGTGTTCCTGGTTTACACCTTTGTGAGGATAATCCACCCTGCTGCCTTTGGGGAAGCTGAAAACGATCGTAGCCCAAGGAAATTAATTTCCACTTTACAAAACTGCACACGAGCTTAGCCTGACATGCTGTTGGTCACGTGGACAAGCACTTGAAAGACAGAACGGAGCGTTAAGACAGGACAAAATTCAGCCAAAGGCCTCTTGTTTGCAGCAGTGACTCTCTGCCCATGCAGAGAGTTCAGAGATCAGACCCTTCTTAGCAAATCAGCTGTGTATCATTCACTGGAGGCTGCAGGGGCCCAAACCGGCAGCAGGAGCAGTGGCAACTTTCATTGACAGGGTTTTGTCTTTACTAAGGGACAACTGTTTTCATTAGGCACAAGTACAGGAGGTTCATTTCTATTATGAGAGAGCTGAAGCCCAAGGGTAACCTCAAAACCTGCTGATTTTAAGGACCTGAGGGTGAGTTTCACTTTTCCATAGTCCACACTTGAACAGTGCAGTTTCTTATATGCGCATTTATTAAACAAAACACAACAAACACCAGGTCAGGAACATCTGAAATTTATTAGAAAAAGGTGGAAAGTTGTATTTCAGAAGAAAATCTTCTGCATACATATGCAATACATGGAGAGAATGTATTCCTTTCCAAATCCTACCTTGATAACTGTTGCTTGAGGGGTGCCGTTCTGAATTAATCTTTTCCCCTAACCTGAAGAAGAGGGAGGTACTGCAGCTTTTCCAGGAATGGTCTGATCCTGTAGGCTTCCAGCAGCCTGATGCCAGTGATCCTCAGAGTAATTCCAGACTCACAGGGTTGCAGAGTCAGCTCCAAGGTGTGATTTAGCCTCCGCAGCCGCAGAGCTGGATGGAACTGGAAAGCTGTCCTTGCAATTGCACAGCAGGGCAAGTTTGTCCCAGACGTGCCTCCTGCAAGTCTGGAACAGGCTCCTTTTCTGAGATGCTTTAACCAGGGACCTACACTTCAGTTTTGGTTGGACTGAGTTTCTTTTTCTTTTTTACTGTTGTTCTGGCTTTACTTAATCAGGTGTAGGGAATTTCTTTTTCCTGAAATGCTTATCAAGTAGTCTTAAAGGTGTCAGTATTTGTATCTGCAAAAAAAATGAAACTTCAGGGTGTTCTACAGTTTCACTCAGTACAGGTTAACTTGCCACCGGTGAGGTCAACAACTTATGCTGTCAAGGCATAGCATGCTTTGATATTTTCAAAGGAAATAAAATGAAACTGAGGTCTTAACTGAAATTTGTCTCAAAGTTTCTGTTAATATCTATGTAATTCTGTATATTTCACCTGTTCACAGGCTCTAGCAAATGCCACTACAAGTTATATATATTAAAAAAACATCCTCCATTTCTAGTTTCTATAATAAAATGAAGACGCTGCATTCAGTTCCTTTAGGTGCATCAGTCTTTGATCCATGTTATTGTTTCAGTGACATTTCTATAATGTAATTGGGATCAAATGTATATTTTACTTTTGTACAAAAGTAAAAATGATATTTTTATGACTAAATTCAGCAAACCTTTACCTATGACCTGCTACGATGAAATCTTTTTTTCCTTTCCTTTACATGTGAAACATTGGGTTTTTTGCAGTATGTCGGTTTGAAATGAATAAATAACAGCTGTCAATAGAACTGTAAATGGCCTCTGAGACATACCTCTGACTTTAAAGATCAAATATTGCCGATGTGAAATATATAAACTGAATAGTCTCCATATGAAAGTGCACCATCAGGGCAACAAACCATTTAAGCTGACACAGCTGTACTTATTTCCACCAATTACCAGTCGCTTATACTTTGGGTTAAGTATGTACTTCATTGTCACATTACAGCTCATTTTACTTCCAGGTAGTGAAATTGTTTGACTTACCATTTTTAGAACATCTGATGTTATGAGTTCTTGAACTTTTGAAATGCATAGTTTTCATCTATGCAGTTTTACCTGCTTCTGTACTTGTTCATCTGTTCATACTTGGCATCAATTAAAGATAATTTTTAAGGATCTTACCCAGGTTTATTCTGTCTGGTTATTTTCTGGAGTCTGGTTTCTCTGCTGTCACTATTGGCCAGTTCTGTCTGAAATGAATGGTTGCTTTATTGTTTTCCTACTGCATGGTATCAGAAGTGGCAATGTAGTGTGTGGGAAACGTGGCTGTGGGCTTTGAGAGGCTTGTAAATGTCAACTCAAGCTTTACAGTGCAATTAATCCAAAGGTTTGGCTTCCTCAGGCTTTGGATCCAGCCCTGAGTAATGTTCTGGGGCCAAACTGTGCTGCCCTCACTGCTGACACATCACTCAGTCCCACCAAAACCAGTAGAAATCAGGTTAAACCTGCTGGCTGTGAACACTGATTGCACCTTCCAAAGGCTTGTGGGTATTAATTAACATTATCATCTAAGTGCAGACTTGAAACCAGGTTTCAAACCACTGTGTGACCGACCATGGGCTTTGGGTTGGGTTGGATGTCAGCAAATCCAAGTGACTTGATGTTGTTTTCTTTGGAAAATTGCCTTTTCAAGGTGTGTTTCATGCAGAGCGCTCTGATAGAGCCACGTGTGCCATGTCCTGATGTTGCATTGTACACAAAGGAGGCAATGACATAAATGCTAATTAAATGCCCATTATTTTGTGCCAAATCTGTTGTGTGCTGGGAGTCCACCTTCAGAGATGGGTTTTTCAGGAGGCAGGGGCAGTTTCCAATAGCGGGATGCATCCAGAGCGCTGATCACGTGTTGGTGAAATGAAGTGAAAATACGCTGACCTCACACGAGGCAGAAGATTTTGTGTGGCCTGTCCTGTGATTTTATTGCCTTACTTGTTTTGCTGTCTTGGTCGAGAAAAGCTTTTGTCAGTGAAACCCCCGTCCATTGATAGCTTCGAGTGTTCAGTCAGTTGATTGAGTAGCACTTAGAAACTGTCAGAAAAGGTTTTGTTGAGCTGTCAGTAGGGATTTGCAGTCATCTTAAATGAGTCTAGTCCAAGCTGTTTGTCTGTTGTTGGCTGCTTTGTGGTGGTGTTCTCAAGTCAACGAGGTGCTTGTGTCCGTGCCTCCCTTCAAGGGGGCGGTCACTATCGCTGAGTTTCGCTGGCTCTAGGTGTGTCTAAAGTCTCATTGCTTCTTCCATTTCTCTTTCTTGTGTTTAAGAAAACAAACCAAACCAAAAAAAAGCTTGTTTATCATCTCTACAGTAGCAGTCTTCTCCCATTTGCTTTTGGCAAAGCTCCTGTTGTTTCCTGTTGAAACTTTGTGCATTCAGGACCAGGTCCTAGGACATGGTTTCGCCCTCTAAAATCACTCCATTTAAAAAAAAAAAAAAAGAAACAAAACAACCAACACTGTGTACTGGGTTAGTTGAATCTCTGTGTTAATTCCTTAAGTAGTAAATGTGTGGGCTTTTTACCCCAAAATGCAAATCCTCCTATGCTGTCTTTTATAGTTCATAATTTACAAAAATGTTGCATGTTGAGTCCTTCCTTTGGTTACACCAAGCCTCCCCTTATATAGGTTCTCTAAAAGCATCCTACACCAAGGGAAAAATGTGTCTCTGCAGGTGTATCTTAGATAACACATGATGATCCATGGAATAAGCTTCTCTTTCTTCTTCAGCTGCGCAGGCAAGTGGGTTCTAAGAGGAGCAATAATTCGGCAGACTTTCAACACAGAGAGGGACACATAGAGTCCATTTAGTAACAAGGTGCTATTTTCCTGTTACCTTCTTTGTACACTGTTGATGATTTCGTCATAAATTTGATTTATCTGGCAATTAATCTTGCAGGTTGGTCAGCGTTCATGCGTGGTTTGATTGATGGATACAAAACAATTGCTTTATGGAATCCTGTGAATCTCAGGTGTGAATATGCACTCTCTTGCCATGCAGAAACCAGGTATTTATGCTTCAGTGAATAGGAATCCTAAAACTCCAAGCCATAAAATGACTCTGAAAGCAAAACTAGACTTTTCTCATGAGTGCACCCTGCCCCAGTGTTAAGGTGCTGCCCACCCTCTGCAGCACCTGGAGCAGGTGCCTTCGGGGCCAGCAGTTTAGGTCAGACGGTCTCACTGCCGAAGCCAGTCAGACATCTGATTCAGGGCTGTCCCCGAGAGCAGCTGCTCTGGCCTGCCACAGCCAAATACAGGCTCCTGGGGTAACCCAGAGCCCACAGGAGTAAACGGGGCTGTGTCTTTTCCCCTCAGAAGGCTGTAGAAAGACCACGATTTTGTGCTCTTTTTCAGTCTGCGGAGAAAAGAAGATGAGAAACATTCTGTGCTCAGGGCTTCTACCAGGTACTTTTGGAGTTGAATTATCTCCCATGGCTGGCCTTGCTATAAAAATGCTCACTTCGTAGAGTGTTAGATTAAGCGTTCAAAAATCAAAGAAGCTTTAATTAGCACAACAATGCTTCAATCCACTCAGCTTCTCTAAGAGCTTCCTAAAATACCTCACATTTTATTCCAACAAGAAGACAATTACGACTCTTGAATAGAAGCCTTTTACAGCTAGCAGATGAAACTGTAATTGTAGATGGTATATTTGGTGACCTCCTCTCACTAGGTAGGAGCAGCAGCACATTTGGCTTTGGAGCAGGGGAGCCTGCAGTTGTCACTGTGACAGGGAGAGCTGCAGAAAAAGCGCTGGTTGATCCTTAGGAGGAGGACAGGTCAAGGACAGGTGCATTTCATGGGTCACCCTTTTCATCCTCCCTCACCTGTTTTCAGTTCACGCAAGAATTTTGCTGAGTGAAACCCAGGTGCAGTGGAAGTGGCATTTAGAGTCCCACATCTCCTAGGCTGATACCCAGCTGGATCCCGCAGCTCTTTTGTTGTGAATACTGAGAACACACAATAGACTTGAACTATTTTTTTCAAGTTGGGGAGGAAAAAAGTTTTTAATTTACTGAATGTTTAGCTCATTGCTGTTTGGCCATTCTGAACACAAATCTGCCTGCAGAATTCCGCACTAAGCTCTGAATGAAGGATTTTCTAGTTTCCTGTGGCAGCTGGGTCATGGCACGTTCTGGATTGATGGTGGGAGCTGAGACTGGCAACAGTGTCCTGCCTTCAAGGGAATCACTCAGGCAATGGTAGGTGTTTAGATGTATCTTTGCCTTCTTCTTTGAGTCTTCTGTTTTAGTGTGTTCCAGTATTCATCTTCAGCCCAAAAATGCCAATTCCAGCTTTCAGGGAGGTAGCTTTCCTCTGGTGCTTTTCTATTTAGCCAAGCAAACTTGATTTGCTGGACTTTGACTGTTGCTGTGGCTTTTAATGCAAATAAATCACTTGCAAATGTTCCTGAAATACTCATGGGTACATTTATTTCCCTCTGCCCTGATACCTGCAGCTTCAATTAGTGTCATCAGGTTTGGTTGTTTCAGTTGCAATTTTTATTTTTTTTGATGGAATTTGTAAAGTTTGAAGGAGAAATAAAAAAAGATCTCACTATTTGGGCTACATACCTTTGTTATGATTATTTAGATGATAAAAATTGGCTGGTGTTCCAAGAGAAGAACATTTACTGCTACTGAGGCTTTAATGTAAACTCTTGTGGTATTTAATATTTAAATCCTGCAGAGGGCAAGACGTGAGTTCTGCAGGAGCAGCTGCTGGGTTTGTACAGTGACAGGGTGGCGTTCAGAGAGCTGTGCACTTCTGGGGTAACATCCACAACTGGTCACAGGAGTGTGGGGATGCAGCTCGAACTGGGTGTTGCCCGCTGAGCTGAGACCCCAAAGTCACCCTGGGTGGTTGCTTTAGCTCCTCAGAAGGATGGATTAACTTTAAGGCTCCGAACACCAAATGGGAAATCTTTCTGCCTATGAGGAAAACACTGCTGTGATACAAACTTGCTTGTCCTGAACAAATTTGTACAATAAATCATGATGGGTTAATGTCTTCCTGTGGACTTCATGACACATTGGCTTCTGGCATTTTGGCTCTTAATATTTGGCACCTTTTCTCTTTGTGCTTTTATTTATCCTCCTGTGTTTGAGACAAAAAAGTGGCACAAACCAGAACACTGCCTTGTTTTGCCCTGTGGCCAGTCTGTCAAAAACACACAGTTTGTGCGAAGTTTTTGCTGAGTCCCCAGCAAGTCTGTATGTTTGGTGTGGAGATTTTGAACCCACTGCTTTGGTCCTCCTGGGGTGATGTTGAATTGATCTCCAGCACAGCACCTTGTTGGCATTTGGGATGAGAAATGCAGTAAGATCTCGGTGTCATTTCTAACTGTGAAGCCTTCCTGGTGTCTGGGCAGGCCTGGAGTTCTGCTGTGGTCTGCTTTGGCTCTGTGTCTGTTTGCCCCATGAATATTTCATGTGCTGCTCTCATCCTTTGGTAGCATTCCAGTGTTGGAGAGAAACCGTGTTCTGTCTCAGGAGTTTCAGAAACGGGAAGGGAGCTTTTGTGTCAGTCCCTTAGAATAGTCAAGGGTTTGGGGATGCTCAGGCTGTGCTTTAATCCAGGGTATCAATCTATTTATCGAGGATCCTAAACAGCGGTCAGAAACCATGGGAGTCAATACATTCAATTATTAATTAAAGGTAGCAAATGGAAGCTGGGTATCACAGCAGGGTATAGAGCCACTATTGCTAATGCATATTCGAAGCCTGCATTCTGCCTGACAGGACTGGGATGTGCTTCTCCTGGTCTGCAGGGGTCTGTGATCTCACCCGTTTATGACACCTTCAAAAGGCTGCTGGAAACCCCCAACACACAGAGCAGCTCAGAACAGATCAGTGTGTCCACACAACCCCACGTCCTGGCTGGAGCACTTGTGACTGGCAGACAGGTAGCAGAGGGGGGGTGTGCTGGTCCTTTGATTTCTGTAATACTCATTCAGTTCTTACTCCTGTGACCTGAGCACCGAAATGAATGTGAAGAATGTGGGAACAGAGACTTCACTGGCTGAATCTGTGCAGCTCATTGCTCCTGTATAAAATGTAAAATGCCCCGGTGCAAGTCAGCATAACTCACTTATTCAGAACTAACCAGCCCAGGGTCTTCCTTTCCTATTCACATCTGATAAAGTTTTACATAAGTAAGAGCTTTAGTTTGGCCAGCAGGAAAGAATCTTGCCTATCAGGTTTCCCTGTAGCACAATAAATAGGAAAAAACCCACCTCTTTTAAAGGAGAGATGTGTTAAAGTGACACCAAATATATTTTCATCTGTTGGTGTTCTGTGACTCTGGACAATGTTCTGTGATCACACAGAATCTATGCTTTAAGGTAATAAAAATTAAGGCAATGAAATAAAGACATAAGCATCCTTTATTTTGCCCATAGGCCTCAGGGCTATGATGCTGTTTTAGTGAAGACTTAAATTCTTCTCTTTCACTGTGCATAGATTTGAACTTAATATGGAACAGTTTATGAAGAACATGAGTGAAAGATGGAGAATTAATTTTATACCATCTAAGGTACATGGAAAATGTCAGCTTTCATGGAGATATCTACAGAGCGAGCAAACTTGTTAATTCCTACTCTCCTCCAGAATTTCTTAACACTCCTGTGATAAAGCTACTGTAGCAGTATGAAAAAATATGATTTCCTGTAGTGGAAGTTAATATGCTGCAGGCTTTATTTGCTTTTACAAGAGAACCTAAAACCTCCTGCAGAAGTGTACGGGAAGGAAGTCTGTACTTCTCTCACATTAAATCTCTGCTGTGACACTTTAAGTCTGCTTGTGTATCTCACTTTGTGCAGAACATGGTTAAAAACACACACCAGCATTTATTTTTTGCACTAACATAATCTACGTGCACTTTGGAGGTGAGTCTCCTCAATGTCAGTCTAAATTGCACCAAAGCTTACACCCAGCTTCAGGACATCTTATGCTCCATGGTGAAATGCTAATGAGCAGTGATGATGATAAAGCAATTAAAACAGCTGGATCTTTTCAGAGCATCATGGCTGGTGACCGACTCCTCTACATTACACAGAGTTATTAGATACATCCCAGGGGACTTTTTTTGTTTGTTTCAGGGTGGAGAAGGATCACAGAATCATAGAATGGTTTGGGTTGGAAGGGATTCCAACCCCCTGCCATGGACAGGGACACCTCCCACTATCCCAGCTTGCTCAGAGCCCCATCCAGCCTGGGCTAGAACAATGCCAGGGATGGGGCAGCCACAGCTTCTCTGGGACAACCTGTGCCAGGGCCTCAGCACCCTCACAGGGAAGAGTTTCTTCCTGATATCCAATCCAAACCTGCTCCCTGTCAGTGTGAAGCCACTGCCCCTTGTCCTGTCACCGCTTACAGGATGGTGCCACAGGAGGGAACGAAGCCCCTTTCTCATAGCAGAAGGAGAGACTGAGGACCACTTAGATGCTCAGCTGGTTGAAATGGGCTGGGTTCTGGGGAAGCCAGTGGCCCTGTGAGATTACCAGTGTGAAGTGAATGAGCATGAAACAGCCATGAAATTGTAGTACAAAAGCCGCTTATGGCAGCAGGGAGCAATTGAGGGCATTTGTCTGTGAGTCCCCGTGCGTTTCCGAGCTGATCTTTCCAAGTGCCCTAAATTCCTGTGGAGTTCAGCACCTCTTAATATGTTACTGAGCAGGAATTACATTAACAATGGCAATGGGAAAGCAGTAGATGCTGTTGCTTGAGTGATGTTCTGTGGTTAGTCCAGATGAAATTCCCGTGCTTTTGTCACCCACTCAGGACAGGAACTGCTGCTGTAAAGCACCAAGTAAAATGGAGCCCTGGATCCCAGAGTGTGACTACACTAAAAACATGAGTAAACCCAAGCATTTTTATTTTTTTAATATAATCTTGGTGATTACTGTTTAAAACAAAGCCCTCTCTGATTATTTCTATTCAGTAACATCTGGAGTGAGGCAGGTGTTTAGGGGATAAATGGGAGAAAAGCTCTCTGACTCATTTTATTTACAACCTGTGCGAGAGGCATCTCTGTGGAAGATGAGATTGTGACTGATGGGGAAACTGAGACATAAAAAGGTCTTGCTATTTCCACTTGTTCAAACTTTTCCAGGCAATACTTTTTATTGCATGAATAGAAGACTGATTTACTCTTTTGCCGCACTCTTTCTTTCAGGGTTTCTGTTGAGTCACGTGAAGTGAAGCTCCATAGAAGCAGCAAGTTTATGAGTCTGCTAGGAAATGGGTTTGGTGACTGTCTCTCTGATCATAAATATGGTGGGGAGACATTATAATCTATTGATGCTGCGAGCAAGTTCCAGCCTTCCAAGTAATTGTTTGAGCCTTCCCAGTCTTCAGGATAAATAGCTACATTAAAAAAAAAAACACGTCTAAAATTCTGCTGTCCAACACACATGACAATTTGCTCTGAGAAAATTTGGGTATCAACGCTGTCTCCATCACTACCTGACTGGTAGAGATGGAGAGAATTCTTGGTGTCCCGGACTCCAGGAAACACGGGAGTTCCTTGGGGTCACTGTGGTTGCCTGAACTTCGGCCTTTGGAGCAGAATCACCACGAGGGGTAAGTTGGAGACCTCTCCCGGTGTTCCCCTTCTCTGCAGTTCTCCAAGGAATGGGGTACTTGTCTAACAGCCCCGGGCCACATGGATCTCTTGGTAGGTGGCTCATGGAGTCACTTTTGTCCTCTTAGGAGGCTGAAGAAATGGTACAATTTGAAGGGTAGTTAAAGTGCAGGGCGTCCTGGTCCCTGCCCTGCTGTGCCCTTGCCTCCCCTCCCCAGCCTGTCCCTTGCCATTCCTCGTGTTCCCAATTTCAGAATGGACGGTATCTGTAAATACTTCATCTTTGCACTCTGTAGCAAATTGTAGCTCTCAGGTGATGTTTTCATTTGTGTTGGGCCAGATACTGAAAATTGTCGTTTTCTTGCTCAGCAGTGGCACAGAATCACAGAAATGCTGAGTTTGGAGGAGATCTCTGGTGATTTTCTAGTCCAACCTCTGTGCCCCAAGCAGAGTCTCCTGGAACCAACTGCAGAGGACCATGTGCAGTCATGTTTTGAATACCTCCAAGGATGGAGATTTCACAACCTCTCTGAGAAATGTGTTCCACTGTTCAACCACCTTCACACTCAAAATAAGCATTTTCCTTATGTTTCTGTGGAATTCCTTGTTGTTGAGTTTGTGCCCAGTGACTCTTGGTCTGTCACTGGGTTCTACTGACAAGACTCTGGCTCTGTCTTCTTGACACCCTCCCCCATCAGGGATTTATCCACATTGTGGGGGTCCTTCTGAGTCTTCCCTTCTGCAGGAACAGTCCCAGCTCTCCCAGCCTCTCCTGGAGCATATGGCAGATGTTCCCAGTCCTTTGATCATCTTTGTGGGATGTGCGATCACAAGTGGGGCAGTGTGATCACAAGGAAGTGTGAATCCAGACAGAGGCATTCGGAGGTCCATCCCTGCATATCCATGCCAGATTAGGAGCTTGGAGTCTGTCCCAAGCTGGTGGTGGACTGGCAGTCCTGTTGTCTGTCCTCTAGCACTGGCTACTGCAGAAGGCACAGAAACCCTGGAGAATTTGAATGCAGGATCATCTAAGTCACCCTCTAAATATATTCTCATGTGCAGCTTCCTCCTGGTTTCTGGTACAGAGAGTTTGCTTTAAAACCTAAAGAAGTGATGGTCAGCATCTCTTTCAAAAGTTAAACAGGTAGTTATAGAAATGAGAAATAGCCTTGAGGTACACGCCTAAATACACAAGACTCTTTCTTTCGTTAAAGCCTTGGTCAAGGCAAGAAGAAAAGTGCAAAATCTGGAGGCAAAATCTTCCATGTTTCTTGTCCCTTAAGGAATTACTCACATGGAGGACACCTGTTGGAGATGATGCTGATTCAAGTCACTTGAATGGAGTCAGTTCTGTGCAGATTTACACACATAAAGATTAAACAGAGACTTAAATAAGATGCCCATTCTGGGAAGAGAGGTTCGCGGGTCTGGACTTTTGGTAGATCAGTGGTCAAATCAAACCCACTCGATTTATAATGGGGTATGAATAAAAGGTTTTGGGTCATGGGAACTGCTGTAGGTCCATTGATTTCCTCTGCCACTTTACAGCAGGTCCAAATTGGAATGGTGATTTGAGCAGCAAAAATAAGTTTTAGAGAGGAGAGGGGAGCTGGGTGTGTAGGCTTTTCAGCAAGCATTCCCACCCATTCAGCATGCTCACACAGATCCACTGATTATTCCTGGGAATTTGAGATAAGTACACTTGAATATGTAAGCGAGCTTATTTAGTATCCCTCTAATTGTAGCGGGAGGAAATATTACACGTTAACAAAAATAAATCCTCCACGTCAGAGTTTGATAGGAGCCCCTGGCTGCAGTGCATTACAGGCTGGCTGAGGAGCCCAGACTGGAGCAAACAGGGAGATGTGACCGAGAAGCAACGTGTCAGTACAAGGGAGACTGAAATCTCGTGGTGCTGGGCTGTATTTGGGAGCAGCTGGGAGTGAGGGGATGAGGGGCACTGGTTGATCTGCTGTAGCACCGATAATCATGTCAGATACTACGCTGTGGCATCCCCTGCTTGGGCTTCCCCGTGTTTGCAGGGCTGACTGTGGAACAGAAGGTGTCACTTTTAAGCCCCTTGTTTCCTCTGAAAACATAAAATCACTTGGATGCCTCATCCACACTGCTTTGCTCGAGTTGGGGTCAAGATGTGGAGATGAAGCTGCTCTTCCCCTCAGGGTTTCTCCCGGGTGGTACAGACAACATTTCTACCCATGGCAGCGTGAGGCACACATCCCAGAGAAGACTGTGCCTGCATGCCATGGAAATATCTTAATTATTTGTGTTTGCTGCTTTTGGTAATTGCTGATTAGTGCTGTGTGGGATTCAGCAAACACTGGAAAATTACATTCATCATAGCCTGAGGAGAGAGTGGAAACATCACTGTGATTTGATGGCAGCATGAAACAGATGCTGCCACTGTAAAAATCCGGGCACAAAGGACAAACTCTGCGCTGGAATGCGCTGTTATAAATCGCTCACATCCCCATTCTAGTCAACTGTTGTCTATGAAAAAGAACATGGACAAAGTTACAGGCTGGGGGTCCTCATCTGGGACTAGCAGTCAGGGAAAAGAAAGTATGCTTAGATTCTTCTGGTTCAGGGAACCTTCTGAAGTCTGATTTCCTGAGGACTGGAAGGAGGGGTGTTGGGTTTTGTCCAGCTGCAGAAGTTCTGGTGTGAGTAAGAGTCACGGAGAATGAAGAGATTTGGAGTCACACAAAGCAGGTGTGTCACAGAACAGAGCTCACTTCCCTGCTTGTCAGGTGGAAGAGACATGAAACTTTAACCTAAAGGATATTCCATCAGTATTCTGGAAACAGTGACGTTTTCACAAACCACCAGCTGAAATAGAAGAGAGACAAACCTTGACTTTCCTCAGTTTAATTACTTTCAACAATATAAAAATCTCTCAGCTAGAAAAAAAATAGCTGAAGAGATTTTTCAAACATGCAAAAACCCCATGATTTGAAGTAGAAGCTTTCTCTTTTCTCCAGAATTTTTCAGCAACACATCCAAGAGTTTTCTTGTTGGTGGAAGAAACAAAAAGATTTGGCTGTCCAAAAGAACAAAAAAAATCCCCAGACAAAAAACTACTTTGTCTTCTAGCCTATGGACAAATACCTTTTTGGTTTTGGAGGGTGGAAGGGAACTGAAAAAACTGTTCATGCATTTAGCAGACTTCATTCTAGTGAGCTCCCTGATTTATTAAATCATTACCTGTGAAACTGACTGTTTTCCTGCCAAAAAGGGGGTTGTGTAGAGCTGCTGCAGCACAGGCTCAGTTTTTCCAGAGGGTACCACCTCCCACAGCTCCAGTTCAGCTACATCTTTCTCTGCTTGCTGTAGGGGAGAGAGCAGAACCTGTCATGTAGAGAGAACAGAGCTCACTGGGGGGTCAACAGAAATCCCAGAGTCTTTAGAGACTCTCTGAACATCAATGTTTTAGAGACAAGATAACTCATTTTTTATCCCACTTTTTGGCTGAACAAGGCTTTGATGGATCATTTCCAGCCAGACAAAATGATTAATATTTTGATCCTTTTCAGGGCTTACATGGATTGTAACCGTAAGTTTCTAGTAATGGGAATCCCATCAGCATAGTGATTAGGCCTAAAGAAATTCACTGCTCAATGAACTCCTGCTTGCCCACTCTAGAGAGCATTTTAATCTTATCTCAGAGTAACTCTTGATTAATACATCTAGAAGATACAAATCCAGTCCTTTGAGCATGGGACCTTGGAGTTCCCAGTTTTATATGAGAAACAAAAATCCTCAGCAATCCTTGTTGCTGTTCAAACATCTTCAGGAAGGGTTTAATCACTGGAAAATGTGACATCCTAAATTTTCTTTTTCCTGTGACTTTTCCCAATAGTGACAGGTAATTCCCCATTCTTCTCCTTGGTTCTTCCCAAGTGCATGGCAGATGTCTGTCACTCCCCTTGGCTTTTTTTACCTTGACTTGATGTAACATTTTGTCTGGGAGAGACTGGGCAGATCTCCGAAAGCAAAAAGGGGGAGTAAAATTAGGCCAGAAATAATTTCTTCATAAACAGAGCCCTTGAAGTCCTTTTTGTCACACTTGAAAGGAGTTGTTCCAGGTTCCTTCTATGCTTGCAATAGAGATGAAATCAGTGCAATAATTTGAGGCATGGTCTGTCTCTCTGTGCAGTTTCTCTACATGGGGCCAGCTGGAGAATCCATACTGTGTGCTATTTAAGGCACTGTGTAGACATGGACCTTATGTCTGTAGAGGAGCTGTAGCTTAAATTAGTTCATTGACTTCTGGGCACTTCATTTGCGATGTGGCTGTAAAGCTGTTTCTGTAGCTCCCTGGCTAAGTGGGGCTCTCTGCCCACTCACTCATTTCCCCACACAGAGAAACCCTGCATAGGACGGGGGCAGCTTGGCCATGTCAGGTAACAGGGTTCATCCAGTTTTTCATTGGCTGAATGTGCCAGATTGTTCTGAAAACCGTGGCTCTCCTTCAGCACTGATGTCCTGGTCAGTGAAAAATCAGATTTTGTCATTACTCTGTGGGTTCTCCAGGCTGCTCCCTCCCATTCTGACTTCTCTTGCTTCTCTCCTTTGAAATCCAGATGTTTACACTGATGTAATTAAGGAGCTCTTATCACCTCCAAGGCGTTGGTGCTCTCTAATACAATTCCACTTACTATGTCCAAATTATGTTTCAAGTGTAACTCTCGAGGCGCCGTTAAGTGCTGTGCTGAGCATCGCCTACACTGCCTCTCCTGCCTCCTTATGCCTGTTCATTCTGTCCTTCTGGCAGAATGCAGAATCCAACATGGATTTTATGGTTTGGCAGGGGGGGAGGTTTCCCTCTAAAGCAAAACGATGCTTCAAGAAACCACTGCAGCATCTCAGAGGTGCTTTCTCCTGTGGTCCTGCTGCCTTCAAAGGGAGCTGCACAGCGTGACCAAGGGCAGTTGGAGCCTCACAGTTTGCACGCTGCCTTTGATTTTTTTTGTCTTCCTTTGAGAATGTAGAGGCAGGATTTGCCCAGCTGGGTTCTTTCATATTTGGAAGGGCTGGCATTGCACTTGGTGCTGCTGGGACTCAGATCTCTTGACCTTTCGCACGGTCTCTCTGTGATGCTTTTGAAATAATGCTCGAGGTGTCTTGACAGCTCTGTGGGCATTCTGTGATGCAGGCAGGCCTGAAACAGAAGCACAAAATTGTGTTGGTGTGAGACAGCCAAATGGTGCTTGGTAACTTTCGGGACCCCAGAAAACAGTGATCTGTAAATATTCTCTTCTGGAGCGCCTTACTGAAAATGTTGCACTTGAATGCTATTTCATAAAATCACATGGCTGCACAGTCACAAGCCCGTGAAATTCCCATCCCTGAAAATGTCCTGCTAATGCTAAACTTGGAACTAAATTAGGTCATATTTAACGGGAGCTTTACAGCTGTATGTCCTATATAAACCTTTGAAAATGTAAGGGCAAGGCCGTGTGTGTTAGTGTGGGAGTTCAGTGGATAAGTCTGGGAGCTATCTGAAAGGGGAAAGACATTAAATTGGAGAGAAATCCCCGTGTGAGGTCTCCAGTGACATTACTGGGGTTCAGAATGGACATTAGAAAAAAAAAGTAGAAGTCCCCATGTGGGTAGTTTAGCACTGGAATGAGTCATCTGGAGAGCTGTTGGGAAACTCCAGCCCTTGAAATATCCAGGATTTGGCTGGATGAAGCTGCAGGTGACCTGGTGAAGCATTGATGATGGTGCTGCTCTGGGCAGGAGGTTGGTGTAGATGACCATGGTTTGTCATGGTTTGGCCTCAGCTGGCAGCTCAGCCCCACACAGCCACTCACTGCCTCGCAGGGGGATGGGGGAGAGAATTGGAAGGTGAAAGTGAGAAAACTCGTGGGCTGCAAGCAAAGCAAAACATGGAATTCATTCACCACTGCCCATGGTTCAGCTCTCTCCAGAAAAGCAGGGCTCCATCATGTGTAACACTGACTTGGGAAAACAAACACCATCGCTCCCAACATCCCCACTTCCTCCTCCCCCTCACGTGTGCTGTGGTATGAGATGTGCCTTTGGTCAGTGGGGATCAGCTGTCCCAGCTGTGTCCCCTCCCAGTGCCTTGTGCACCCCCCAGCTCCCTCACTGGGGAGAGGCGGAGAAGATCTTTGCTCTGTGCAAGCCCTGCTCAGCAAGAACTAAAACATCCCAGTGTTATCCACGCTTCTTCCAGCACAAATCCGAAACACAGCCCCATACTAGCTCCTGGGAAGAAAATTATCCCAGCCCAAACTCCCTCAATTCCAGCCAACACTTCTGTGTTAGAATAGGTGCTACATTAGTAAAAAGGGACAGGGGAGAGAGCAAGACATCACAGATTGTTCTGAGAGCTGCAGGCTGGAGCTCAGAAATCACCTTTCCTGTCCTTCCCGTGTCAGGAATGAAGCAGGAGAAATGTCACACTGTGGGACCTGCCAGGGACGGGGGAACGCTGAGGCCTTCAGGGCTGTGCATCATCCGGTTATTCTGGGGAGAGAGGCTGTGCCAGCTGCTTCAGCCCAGGGTTTGTGTTCCGCGGCTCTCAGCCCTCGGAAGGTTGGGATGTGTGAACATGAGGCGGGAATTTTTCCCACCTGTGTGGCAATTCTCTGTGTCTTTGTTTACAGTTTGCAGCTGCCCTCCTGCTCTTGGTGTCATGATCCTGAGGGCACTAACAGGATTTAATTAACCTGATCACCTGAGGCTTCCACAACACAGCTGATACACACTGATAGCTCCCTGTCAGCTCTGGCTGGAGGCACCAGGCTCAGTCCGGCTCGTGTTGCAGCTATGCTCATACCTAGTCTTGTCTTTTGCTCTCCTGGGTGGATTTTGGATGTGTGCTGTCAGTAGCTTTGGCTGTTTAGAGCACAGGAGTATTCCTAGCAATGGGGGGGGTGGATATCTTTGTGCTTGTTAACTTCTATCAAAATGCAGAATTTTACCTGTCGTAAAATAAGAGATAGAACTCCTTTGTTTAGAGGCACAATGTCCTCCCTGCTTCATTCAGCCAAGTTGCTCTTTATGTTTAAGGAGCTGGTAAGCAAGGGAAGATTTTTCTGGTTGATGGTGCATAGCATTTAGGTTTTTAGCCAGCTCTCTGTTGTTGGAGAGGGGTGTTCAACCCTTTGGGCTCTGCTCTAAAGCTCACTGAAATCACCCAGAGCTCAGTTGTTGTCTCCAGTGGAAATGAAATGCAGAGTCAGAAGAGACAACTCAGATTTGTTTGCAGTAAGCAGGACTGAAAAAACTGTGAGAAGTTTAGGTTGCACTTTAATTCACAAAACAATCGGTATGGTCACATAAACAGTGCCGGCACAGGAGAGTCCTAAATGAAACTTGGAAGGAAGAAGTCTTAATATTTGTAGCTCTGGTTCATCAGATGCACTGTGACTGCATCTGGGCATTGCAGTGGTGTAACAGTGTAACATGTCATCAGTGTGTTTTTGAGACAAAAAAAGAGAAGGTTTTGGCTCCTTGTGGTCAACAGACCTCTCAGGACAGAGTAGCTGGCTGAAGTCCAGTGTGGGCACCTGTATTTCCTTCTTTAAATGTGCCTCTCCCTCCTCTCTGATGCTCTTTGCTCAGTGGTGTGTTCCACTTCCACATTTGAAATGGTTTTCCCCCCAGCAGCCTGCCTAAGCAGCTGTCGGCTTACCCTGTGCGTACCAGGGTTTCTGGGCTGGGTGAAATGGCAGCTACTCGGAGTCCATGAAGTGCTGTGAGTTACTTCAAGGTGAGAAGCTCCCCAGAGACAGCAGTTCCTGTGCTGCTGGGTGTTCTTCAGCCTGCAAAGGGTCTCTGCTCCTTGATTTCAGTGTCCCTTAGGACATGGGAGCCTTGTGGCTCTGGTGGGGGGGAAACAGGACAGCTTTTCTACCTATGGAGGTCCCTGGAGCTTTAGAAAAGAGGGCAGTTTTCCTCTGCTGAGCAAGATGAGGAGTAGAAAATGTGTCAGTCCCCGGCTGGCCTGGGCTGGTGTTGCCTGCCGAGTGCTGCTCTCCATGAGGGAGCTTCCATTCCACTCTGGATTCGTAGCCATGGTGGCAAACACAGCTCAGCTGTGCTGCTTCGGAGCAAAGTATCCTCACATGGGGGAAGGGTTTGCTACAGCCTTGGCAATGATGCTTTTAATCTCCAAATAACACCTTCAGGAAATGTTGTCCCCTCCCTTCCCTGGTAAGCTTTGGAGAACTTGTGCTGAGGTGTCATCAATCTTAGGAATACTTCAACATGAAAGATGTTTTTGGTTTATCTTGCTATATTTAGGCTCCACTTACAATGGGAGTACTAAACTTGGAATGTTTGGAGCATACGGGGGTGTTGATATCTTATATTTAGCTTGATCTGTCGGTTATACAAGCATCTGTCACAGACACAGCAGATGGCAGAAAGCCCTGATAGGGTTCAGAGGGAAAAGAACCAAGATCTTGGCTACTGGGGACAGGGTATGCTTAGAAGTGAAAAACGCTCATAAAACATATGTCTGTTTTCCACGGGGAAGCAAGAGCTGGACTCTGATGTGGCATGATCAGCGTGGATCTAGGAGAAGTGATTGCAATTTAAAGTTTGAAAGCTGAGCTGGCTCAAGCATGTCACTTGAGCTGGGGTGCCTTTTGGTTGTGGGGGCTGTACAAGGATAAATGAAAACTCGGTCCTTAGGCCAGGGAGCTTTGCAACCTGTTGGCTCTGTGGATTTTGCTCTGTGGCTGCAGCTGTTGGAGCTGAGGTAAAAGAAGTGTTTGACTGGGAGTGTGTCTTCACAGCCAGCTCCCCCCGACTGAATTGTGTGTGATGTGCTGCTCACATCAGCTCCCCGAGCTTGGCTGAAAACTCAGCTTTCAGCTTCATCAGCCTGGGGATTCTGTCACCATGGAGCTGGAAGACTGGTGGTGCTGGTGGAAAATGGGGGAGTGGGAGAAGAACAGGATATCCAAAGTTATGGGCTGGGTGAAAAGTGAGTCCCAGTCCTTTAAGTGGTAGCAGAGTCTCCCATGGGTCTCCCACAGCATTGTCCTGTGGCTGCTGGTGACAGTTGCTGGCCATGAGCCAGCTGTGCCCAGGTGGGCGAGAGGCCAGTGGCACCTGGCTGGATCAGGAATGGTGTGGCCAGCAGGACCAGGACAGTGATTGTACTCGGCACTGCTGAGGCCACACCTCAGATCCGGTGTCCAGCTCTGATGTCCCTCACTGCAAAAGGGACATTGAGGGGCTGAAGCGTGTCCAGAGAAGGGAACGGAGCTGGGAAAGGGGCTGGGGCACCAGGAGGGGCTGAGGGAGCTGGGAAAGGGGCTCAGCCTGGAGAAAAGGAGGCTCAGGGGGGACCTTCTGGCTCTGCACAACTCCCTGACAGGAGGGGGCAGCCAGGTGGGGTCAGGCTCTGCTCCCAGGGAACAGGGACAGGACAGGAGGAAACGGCCTCAAGCTGTGCCAGGGGAGGTTCAGGTTGGACATCACAGAGAATTTCTTTGTGAAAGGGTGGTCAGGCATGGAAGGGGCTGTCCAGGGAGGTGGTGGAGTGTCCATCCCCGGAGGTGTCCAAGAAACAACTGGATGTGGCACTTAATGCTTTAGTTGACAAGGTGGGGGATCGTTCAAAGGTGGTACTGAATAATTTTGGGCATCTTTTCCAACATTAATGATCCTGTGGTTCGATTCTGGGATTCTGAAGGTGACTGAGATCTTGCTTTGGAAGTCCCACGGCAGGGTGTGTGTGCGCTAGGGTGGGGCTGGGGCTCACCTTGCCTTGACAAAATAGGAATAACTGTCCTAGAAATGCTTTTCCCACTTCCCATGAAGCTGTGTTAAGTGATTCATTGTGGTCACTTTATTTTTTCTCAAACATGCTCTTGCTTAGAAAGACTCCTTGCGTCATCAATTAGGATGAATTATGAATTAAGTTGAATTGGCTGAAAACTACCCATTTTTGCAGACTGTACCGAGCGGTTTTTCTTCCCCAAGAAAATGCTTTCATTCTTTTGCTCAAAAGCAAGCGAACAAAATCCCCACGATAAATTAATTGGTGTAGCAGATGTGGTGTGTAGTCACCAGGTAGGAAAACCAACCCCTTCTGAAATTCTGAGACCAGGCAGTTCAAGTCACCACTTCCCTCTGCTTTCAGTGCTGAACCAGAGCAGGGGCACCAAGGGGATCAGAGGGATGGAGCAGCTCTGCTGGGAGGAAAGGCTGAGGGAATTGGGATTGTTCAGCCTGGAGAAGAGAAGGCTTTGGGGTGACCTCACTGGGGCCTTGCAGTGCCTGAAGGGAGCCCACAGGAAAGATGGAGAGAGACTCTTGACAAGGGCCTGGAGTGACAGGACAAGGGGCAATGGCTTCACACTGACAGAGAGCAGGGTTAGCTGGGATATCAGGAAGAAATTCTTCCCTGTGAGGGTGGTGAGGCCCTGGAACAGGTTATCCAGAGAAGCTGTGGCTGCCCCATCCCTGAAGTACCCAAGGCCAGGTTGGATGGGGCTCTGAGCAAGCTGGGATAGTGGAAGGTGTCCCTGTCCATGGCAGTGGGGTTGGAATCCCTTCCAACCCAAACCATTCTGTGTTTCTATGCCCAGCTCATGCTTGTCCCCAGTTCTGCTGGAAGGAGGGAATTGTGTATGGTGGGAGAAGGAGGTGCCATTTGCAAGCTGCTGAGAGAAGCTTTGGGACTGGGGGAGGTGAGGAGGAAATAGGGAGAGAGGGAAAAGGATGAAGATGTCCTAAAGCTTTCTGTGTACCTGTTTACTTGAAATGTGTGGTGGGAATGAAACGTTTTTAAACAAACAACTTTGCAGCAATAGAAGCGAATCAGTGACTATAATTTTCATAGAAGTGCTTCATTTTCTATCTGGCTTGTCTCCAGGACTTAATCAAGGCTTTCTTGGAAATGTTGGGTTTGCAGTCAGTGTGAATGCGTCCCAGAGGCAATTTTTGGTTTGCTGCTTGCTTTCTGTGCAGCTGCAGGGATGTGTTTAAGTGAGTGGGATGCTGCTCCCTGTCCTGTTGATGGCACATAGCTTTTCCGTGCATAAGTTAGTGGGAACCTGCTGAATCCCAGGAGGAGCATTAGCCCCTCAGAGGTAACTGAGCTTTTGTGCAAGTCTCAACCACAGGTTTTGGGAGTAACTTCTCTCCTGAAGAGGTGAGTGAAGTTTTAAGTGCTTACCAGTACAGGTGAAAGTTGTTCTGGTATGCAGGATAGATTTGCAGTGAGTTATGTGAAGGGTAAAACTTGATATGTATGAATGTTCTTTCATGAAGAAGTAAGGCTTTCCTCTGGAAGGACCTAATGCAGTGCCCTTTCACATTTCAATGTGCTTTGGCATAAAAGTGATTAATCAGGCTTTCTTGCTGCCAGTCAGGTGATAAATCCCAGTTAGATAACGCCGAGTGGCATTGTTCTGGTGCAGGCAGAAAAGAGGGCAGCTCTTCACTCTCCATGCCCTGGTGCATGAAGCTGCCATCTCTGCTGGTGATCAGTAATGCTGCACAAACAGCTGCGCCATTGGTTAGAGCTGCACCTTGCAGGAAATGAATGTTTGCCCAGCAGCAACTGATTGTGTGCACAATTCCAGGGAGATTTGAAGAAATGCATCATTTGAACTGATACCATCTGCTAATTCAGGTACCTAAAAAAAGTATTTAAAGCATATTTTTGGTGTGGACTTAGAAGTAAAAAGAACCTCCCCCCACCAAAAAAAAAAAACAACAGAACACCAAAACCAAAAAACCAACCAAACTCTGAACCTGGCACATTCTGTAATCCTGGATTGTTATTGTATCTTTTTCTTTGTTTTCACTGGGTTTGCCTCCTCAACTGATAGAACACTGCTTCTTCCAGAATATCCTCTTACCGAAGAAAACATTTTTAGCTGACCCCAAAGAGTTCAGCCAAAGGAATGTTAATAAAAGGAGTTACTAATAATTCTTGCACTGAATAGACTTTAACTTCGACAGGAATACTATTTCAAGATGCAGCAGCTCAGCCTAAGGACAACGAGACATGTTTATTTTGTATCTGATTCAACGGTTGGAGTTCAGTTACATCCAAATGCTTTGAGGAAAATTAATCGAGTAATGGGGGATGGAGGCAGTCGGGGAAGTCTGATTTTATTTCAGACTCCAGACCATCTGCTTTCAAAAAAGGCATTGCTCTTAGATGGAAGATACCTTTTCTTAATTATTTAACTTTCTAGGTACTTTTTTTGTTTGTATGTTGCCCTACCATAATGTGTTCTTATCAGCATGTAAAGTTCCTTTTTTTCCTGAGGGCTACTGGATGCCTGTGTCAGACATTTTTGTTCTTGTAGAGGAAAAAATAGTCACTTTTGGGGAACGTGAAACTGAAGTAGATTATTTAGATGGCACTGAAGTCCTCAAATGGTTGCTGAGGATATGGCTGGATCTAACATTCCGTCCTTTGGAACACGGGGTAGCTGCCAGACACTTGTCAGCCTTCTTTTCTTGAAAAGAATACCCTCAAACTCTTCCCACTCCTTTCCATGAGCAGGCAGGAAGGAGGAGCCCAGGGAACCACAGGCTGCTCGTGCTCACCTTGATCTGTGGAGAAAGTGATGGAATAACTCACCCTGGGAGGTATTTCCAGGCACAGGAAGGTGATCAAGAGGAGGCTGCATGGATTTACCGGAGGGATGTTGTTCTTGACCAACCCAGACAACCTCCTGTGAGGAAATGACTGGGTTGGTAGATGAGGGGACAGCAGTGGACATTGTCCACCTGGACTTCAGTAAGGCTTTTGATACTGTGTCCCTCACAGCAGAGCAGACTGAGGGTGGGGTAAATAAGGAGGCAGGGGACAGGCTGAAGGGGATGGTTCGCGGCACAAAGTCTAAATGGAGGCCTCCAACTGGGTCCAGTCCTGTCCAGCATCCTCATTAATGATCTGGATAATGGGGCAGAGCATTCCCACAGCAGACAGAGAACTGGGAGCAGCGGCTGGTGTCCGTGGGGGCTGTGCTGCCATCCCAGAGAGCCTGGGTAGGCTGGAGAAGTGGGTGGCATTAACCTCCTGGAGTTCAGGAAGGAGGAGTGCAAAGTCCTGTGGACCTGGGGAGGAAGAGGCACCAGAGCTTGCTGGGGACTGAGTGACTGGGAAGCAGCTTGGCAGGAAAGGACCTGGCAGGCACCAGGATGGACGTGAGCCAAGCGTACTCCTGTAGCAAAGGAAGTTAAAAGTATCCTGAGCCGTGTTAGGAGGATCTCTGTCAGCAAGTCAAGGAGGTGATCCCTCCTCTCTGTTGAGCACTGGTGAGGCCACACCTGGAGTATTGTCTTCCCTTCTGGGTGCCCATTAAAGAAAGACATGGATGTGCTGGAGAGAGGCAGATGAAGGGACTGGAGCGTTTCTGCTGTGAGGAAAAGCTGGGATGCTGTAACTCTTGAGAGATCTTATCAGAATTATCTGATGGGAGGAGGTAAATAAGATGGAGCCGAGCTTTTTTCCATGGTGCTCAGCCACAGGACCAAAGGCAATGTAAACAAACTAGAACAGAAACTGGTTTTTTGGTTGTTGTTTGGTTGGGTTTTTGTTTGTTTGGGTTTTTTTTAAGTTTGAGGGTGACTGAGCACTGGCACAGGTTGCCCAGGGTGGTTTTGGTGTTTTCATCCTTGGAGATATTCCAAGGCTGACTGGTCATGTTCCTGGGCAGGCAGCTGTGGCTGGCCCTACATGAGCAGGGGATTGAACCAGGTGGCCTCCAGAGGTCCTTGCTAACTTCAGCCTTTCTGTGATCACTAGTGGAAATAACCCCCTGGGTTTCTTCTCTGTGTATTGACACAAGGGCTGATCCAGGAAAAGCTTCTGCTGGGGGTGATTTTATTTAACTCCTGAATTTTTTCCTAATTCCTCCATACAGTTCTGCAGAACAGAAGCCTGAAGGGACTCTTGTACCACTCACTCTGCCGTTGTCACTGATGAAAGATAAAGTTCAGGAAGAGAGTGGAAATAATGACAGGAATCACCATTTTATAAATAACATGACCTATATCCCTGTATTAGATATCTCTCTAAACCTCTTTCCTTCCTTTAAAGAAAAGACTGCTTTGTAAAATGCTTTTTATATTATTTCATACCTCTCAAGAGGCTGTTTTCCAAATCTTACCATTAGGACATTTTGGTTGACCCATGTGCCATTTTTTGCACTTAAATTCATCAGTTTTAGTTGTAGACTCCCATTTTAATTCTCCGTCCTGTGTCTGTCCTGTGAGAATCCCAAATGCCTGGAGATGGTTGTTATTCTTCCTTGCTTGACACTCTGCCTGTGTAATGCTGCAAGATGTAGATAGTGATGGGTAGGGTTTAGTATCTTTCTGGTGTTTCCAATTTTCAGAGCTGATAAGCTTGTTATACCCTCCTACACAATGTGGCTGAAGACTCATTTGGTGGCTGCATCATCAGACTGGTTGCTCTGTGTATTTCCCTTTTTGGCTTTTAGTGCTGTTCTCCAGCAGCACCACGATCCACTTCTCCTTCCCGCTGCAAATCTACCTTTTTTAGCCTTTAAATGGATCAGAATCCAGCTTGTTAAAACAGTTTGTGAAAGCATTTGGTGACATTCACTTCATTCTGGCTTCTTGAAGTCTGCCAAAAAAAAAAAAAAAAGGAGAATTCAGAGTTACAGAAGCAGTCAGAGCTTCAATGTGGGTAGGAAGCTATTTGTATATGTATTATATTTATATTTATGTAGGTAATAAACAACACCTGAGGATTTGAGTTGGCCAGGGCAGCAGAGTCATGTTGATTCTGTTGCTGGGAGAACAAATGACAGAGAAAGCATTAATCTTGTTTATATTTCTCTCAAAGAGTCTCTGAAGTCATTTTTGTATCCTTTCACTGTACTACTTGGGTTTTTGGGGTTCCATTTTTGTGTGCCCTGTGGATGCCATCTGTGCATTATGGTGAATGATAATGGGAGCTGGGCAGCAAATTAGTTCTAAACTATTAGATCAATTAATATTGCCTAATAATAGAACCACAGAATCATGGAATGGTTTGGAAGGGACCTTAAAGATGTCTCACTCCAACGCCCTGCCATGGGCAGGGACACCTCCTGCTGGACCAGGTTGCTCAGAGCAAGGAATGATCTCCTTCCCAGACTATGAGCACTGCATTTGGCTCACTCTGGTTTTCTACAGGCAGTTGAGAGGAAAAGGAATTGCTGGGTGTGATTCACTGACAGCCTTAAATGCTGACCTGACAGTAAGTGGATCATGCTGCAGAAAGACCAGTTTGACCCCAGTGACGGTAATGGGAGTTCAGATCACTGGCTGAGTTGTTCAGTGAGTGCATAAATCACTGGAGATAAGCAGGCTGAATCCCACCCCTAGTTTCTAAAACCTGTTAGAGATTAGGTGCAGGTCTGATGCAGATTTTCAGCCTTCTGAGGAACACCAGTGCCTTTGAGCAGGCCCAGATGACCCATGAAGTACCTGGGAAGCACTAGAGCACGGTATTTGAAACATCTGCAGAAGAGCCTGTGACTCATCTTCCAGGTTTTAAGCTTTTTTTTTTGCTT